>JASGCC010000078.1:1468996-1499282 GCA_030067915.1 Hydractinia echinata | reverse complement strand
CGGTTATTATGAGAAAGTCGTAGCGTTTAATGGCTAGAGAGCTTTAAGAACGGGCCTTGTACAGCACAATATAACTTAACTTCGTAGCAACCATATCGTCGTTATAAATGTAGGCAAGTAACATTGCCGGTAAAAAGAGGTAACTACAAGAAAAGAAAAGAAAGCAAGCAATTTATTTGGGATATACGTTCAGTTATTCAGGTTTTGCTGAGCTATGGCAGTAACTAGTTGCCATGTGAAAATCAAATCCAATAAGTAAAATTTAGTTAAAAAATAATTTTTTGAGGAAACTAATTTATCACACCGCAGTTTGTAACATGTAATTCGTAATAATGTAATAATGTAATTGGTTCTAGAAGCTTCAAAGTGGATATGTTTTGGATAAGGTAGCAGATTGGATTAATGAATTAAAGATGCTGAGTAAAATTGCTAAAACAGAGTAGCAAGGGGCATAAAGTTGTTTTATCAGTGGCTGGCTACAAGCATAAATTAACGTACTGTATGCGAACATACCACACATAAATAATTATTGGAAGAAGTACTCGTAGTTATTGAATTCGAATTAATACCAGCACTGACGGGATGTATTAAAGTAAACAAAAACGAGAGACAACTGCCGTCACTTCCGAGAGAACTTGGTGGTCTTGAGATACCAATATTCTAAAACTTATCACCAATAACTGAATATCTTGGTAAACAAATAAAACAACAGACTCGACAATATGAAGAACATCCAGAACTGAAACAAAAGAAAAACCAATCAAACAAAATAAATTGCTAAGATTAGTGTCATTCTCGATCATTTCAGAAATCAAATGAGTAAGCAGAAAGTCAGACTGAACGATATCAACCAGGAAGCAGTGTATCTAGTTGACTGACTACCTTTAAGGAACGAGGGATACACAATTACCAAGCTATGCTTCTGGGCTCTGATTCGAATTTCAAGTTCACAATTGATCATGCTTTGTCGTGCAAAAAATGTGGCTTCGTTTCGCTTAGACATAATGAAATCCGTAATGTCACGGGGATGTAACTAAAAGAAGTTTGTCATGATGTACGTATTGAACCGTGTGTACAACAGTTACCTGGTGAGCCATTCAACGAGTGGATAGCGAATGTTTCTCAGGAATCGAGAGTTATGTATGCACAAGAGGTTTTTGGAACACTGGTCAAATGGCATTTTTAGATGCTAAGGTGTGCTACCATTAGCATATGATGTAAATAAAAAGGAAAAAAAAAGAAAAATTACAATCAGTGGATCCTAAAGTTAGCGAAACTACTTCCCGCATTTTTTACGACGTGTAGTTCTGCTACCTTTATATCACCAGAATAGCATTTTTCTTTTAATAAAGCGGCGATATTTCGCTATAGAAACAGACCAACAAATTATTTTATTGCAATGTATGTATATACGTTTTAATTAAATATAATGTTCAAAAAAGAAATGACCTTAAAAATTTTTTTTAACATACTGTGTGCTTCTATGCTACCTTCGTGTAGTATGGATGGAGCATGATGACAGGTCTATTCAGAGCAATACGCTAACTATCTTGTGAACTGCCTTAGTCTATTAGTATTACTAAAAAACCTTTTAGAAATAACTCAACAAATTTTACTGTTTTGCAAAAAAATGCTAGAGTACTATTTCTTTTTAGGAGTGGAAATACACCCAATATTAGCTAAATCAAATTCTATTTACACTATTATTAACTAATAGCTATTTTCAACCGGTTATTATGAGAAAGTCGTAGCGTTTAATGGCTAGAGAGCTTTAAGAACGGGCCTTGTACAGCACAATATAACTTAACTTCGTAGCAACCATATCGTCGTTATAAATGTAGGCAAGTAACATTGCCGGTAAAACGTGAAAGATGCAGTAATAACTCAATTTTATATAGCTAGTTACACTATATTAATAACTATGTTCCTCCGAATAGTTTATTTATTTATTTATTTATTCATTTATTTATTCATTCATTCATTCATTCATTCATTCATTCATTCATTCATATTTATAATGAATATTTATACAGTATAAAACATCGTCTGCTATTAAAATGTGTCCTGTAAATATTAGTAATATTAGTTTTTCTAACAGCTACGAACAAAAAAAGTCCATATACATTTTTATCATTTTTGTCATGAGGTTTTAGTTTTAAAAATATTGAAAGTTCAAAATCAAATTACACTGCTTCCTATAAACAGCAAAAAAAACATGACACACATAAGTATTTTTCTAAAATATCGTTTTTATTTGTGTATGGATAGTTATCCAAATCTACTGTTTGTTTCAATATCTCTCCTTTGATAGATGTATGGATAGGTGTCCCACATTCCAGCATTCTTACTGCGTTAAGGTAAAAAATAAAGTATTCCATGAATTGAGCTGTTAGAACATCTAATATAATTATTTCGTACAAGCGTATTTGCGACTTTTTCCAAAATCTCCTCTTAGTGGTGTATGGATGGGCATCAAACATCACTCCTTGTTTAGTGTCTAGCATAAAAGTCTTCTCCCAGGTTGGCGTGCTGAATATTTTAATTCGCGGAAGGGTAAGTTAAAAAAATTGCGTTTTTAAATGATGCATGTATATCGAAGAATCTCTAATTTTTATAAGGTATGGATGGATCTCTCATTTTCTTGGTTGTTTACTGAGTAGAACTAATGTTGTATACACAGGTTCTGCTAGAACATGCTGTATGTTTTCCGACTGAAGGTATTTTGCAAAATATCCTTTTTAATATTGTATGGTGGTATGGATCGGTCTCCCCGTTCCTGCTTGCTTACTGAGCGTGAGGATAAAGTCTTCCCGTAAATTCACTATGCTAGGCATCTGATATTATCTAAATCTCCTTTTTTAGTAGTGTAATGGATGGATATCTAACTTTTATTCAGCGTGAAAGGCAACTTCCAACAAAATTCTCATTTCAAATGAATGTATGGATGGCGTTCTCACACTCTCGTGCCTGTTTTCTGAGTGGAATAAAGTCTTTCTCGAATTGGCGACCAAGAGATTTAATACTTTCACCTTTCGCGATAGCGTTTTTATCAGATCTCTTTGTTAGGTTGTATGTCAGGAATCTTTTTGCTCCCTTGCCTGTTTACAGAGTAGAAGAAAGGTTTTTTTTATTCGCTTGCTAGAACATTGAACATTTCATTTGGTGCGAGAGAGCTTTAACAAAATCTTTGATGTAATGCACATGTCAATGATATACGCACGCGTGTGCTACTCGCCCTTTCGATTTTTGAGAGAAAAAAGTGATCGTTGGACCGTTTTTTTTTATTCTGTCTTTTTTATATTGCGTAAGGTTATTCCCCAAAATACTTTTTTAATGATGAATTGATAGGTTTTCGCTACTTGTCTAATTGTTTTTTAATCAGAATAAGCTTTTCCTTGTTTAGCTTCACAGACATTCAATATCGTATTTATTTTGGGAATGGTTCCTAAATTTTTGTTTTCATTATTGTATGTGTAGGTATGGATGGGCCTGGCCTACTTGCTAAATATTTACCCTGATAGGACAAACTTCCCAATTACTTAATTCAATTCGCTTGCTTGTGTACTGACTAGAATAAAGTTTCCCTTGCTTTTTTGTACAGCATGCGTTTCCGAACAAACTCGTTAAAATTTAGAACAGTTGTACACGTTTCACAATAAAATGTTGTTAACAACAAGCTTGATGATTGTTTTTTATTTGGAGTGACATTGAATTTGTGAATTCCACGCAAATTATGTCTTTTGTTGTAAAACCATGAAAGTTATTGGTTCGAATCTAATCCATCTTTAAAAGGTGTAGTTCAAATGGAAGAACAACAGTAATTAGTTTCATACTGCAACAAACAATAATCCAAATCAATTCAAAATTTAAAATTCATACAGTTATACCCTATTCTGTCTCTTTGTGTGCAAAATTGCGGTGTAATAGAATAAGCTCATTAATCTACAAAAAAAATCGAAGGTTCATTCGATATCGCGGTATTTTAATTATTTTTAATTGCCATTGATAATAAGAACCGCGAACGCTTTGTTACGCAGTCTTTTGTAACCACATCATCAAGGTCTATCCATGCCAGTACCGATAAGTAACGATATGGATGAAATTCTTATTTATCTTTTGCAGCTTTTTTAAAATGGAAACAAATCAGAAATTTAAGCTCTTCGAATTTTTCTACCGTGATTAATCAAAAGTTAAGGCTCTTTACAATGATGTTTATGGTTCGACAACGAAGATTTGAACAGTCAGATTTGAATAGTAAAGTTGTTGGGTTTGGTTTTGACAAGGTTTAAAATGTTCTCTTTATGACATTTTTGACTTCTAAGGGCTTTGTTTTACAACATACTCACTATAAAAATACGGACAATATATCGATAATGTAGAATGGACATTATGTCCATATGTACTGGAATGAACGGGCTTCTAAAAATTGATATATTGAACATATGTATAAAAAATGGATATAATGATGATTTTTTCAGGAGATCCGAGAATCCATATAATATAGAGACCTGGTGACCAGTGTCAGGACGGAGCGCATCACTGCTGCGTCTATCCGCTGCACCTGCAGGGCGCTCCGCGGTTTACGGACTACTGCATCCTTGTTCCCCACCCTCTTCCATGTTTTCAGACAAGGAAATATAACACTAAGATTTATTTATTTACGCCATCATCAGGTATCTACAAACTTGAGAAGCCGCCACTTACACTAGATAGCAGAGGCTGTAGCCAGGATACCCAGCTCAACCTTCCACAACATTTCATATTATACTTTATGGCTGGCCTAGTTATTTAAGCTTTCTTTGATAGAGAAAGAAAAAAATGATTATAAGGGGCGGTTTGAAGGGACAACGCTGGGTCTCCTGGCCAAATTTATGGCTAGACAGACTGTAAAACCTTTGGAGATGGCCAGCCAGTTAGGCGCGTACAAGAGTTATCTTACGTTCTTTTTTGCCTCCAGCGGTGAGTTAGGGGGCCACCAATTCATACTGTATATTTTACCGTGGTCACTCACAAACAGAGTTGTTTGCCATGGTATAGACAACCGCACAAAACTAAATTGCTTAAAAAGGATAACTATCATAACACAGGAACTCACAGTAGAGTACTAAACACAAAGTAGAAGGCTAAGAGTATAAAATATCAATTGTTTAAATAACAGTCTATGAAGTTTTCTATAATGGAAGATCATTTGAGACTTAAGTAATCAGAATCAGATAGTTTGTTGGGAAAGGTTGCTGAATATTGTTCCATGATTAAAAAAATGAACGCTGAGCGAATGTAGATTGAAGGTGGTTGTATATCTAGATAGCTTGTGAGTGAAGTGCAGAAAAAGTATATTTCGAGCTAAAAATGGTTCCTTCCTGACCAATATAGTAAATTTCAAAAGGAATAATTGAAACAAGAACGTGTTGAAATTTCAATAAACACATTGAAAATGTGTATGTACTTTTCATTGAAACAATCACACAATGGTGCAATGGCGAAAATTTATCTCATGAAATTTAATTTCACTTTTCGAAATTCTTCTTCAATTCAATTCAATCTTGCAAAGTTTCTATGATTACAGTAGGTAAGATATATTCTATTATCTGAATATATCTTCTCTTTTCATGAAAAAGATCTAGAGTGGATCTCAACGAAGAATTATCCTGCTAGCAAAATGGGAAAGTTGCTCCGTGAAAAATTTAAAAATAACAACAGCTAGCGAAAAGGACAACGACACCTTATTTCATGGGCAGAAGCAATGCATATAAGGACAAACAAGAAACACAGAAGGCAGATAATAAAAGGAGAATTGAATTACATACTATGTAAATCTGTGGAGACTTTGATAAAAATTATAAATGTTGAAAATTATATTGTATAGTATAGTAAAACTTGCGAGCCAATACTGTTTATGTATAAAATATACATTCAGAAGTAGAGGGTTTAAATTTTGCAATTTTTAAAGTTTTTAAATTTTACAACGAAGGCTTGATGCTGAAATATTTTGCTCAATGTGTTTTTATTTCTAAATATATATAGTATTAGGATATGGTTATTAGAATTAGGTAACATACTATATTTTTATCTCAAAATATAAGCCAATTTATTTGCAGATTTTTTTGGCTTGATATTCAAAAAAATTTTGTTTGTTATTTTGAATTTTGGATAGTGAAACAAACTCCAATACGTTTTTGTTGATACATGTTGTGTCATCATACTTTATTTTCTACTTTTTCAGATTTGAAGGAACACATTCAATTAGCATTGGATTTTTTGGGTAAAATGCCGCCATCACAAAACAGTTCTCAACTATCATGGGTAGACTTCATGAAGTGTTATAACACCATTGCAGGGGACATTGGTGTACCTCGTGTTGAGGAGAAGTCTGGCGAAGACAGTGACTTCGATTTCCCATGGATGGAAAATACCGGAATTGATGGTAAGTAGAATTGTCGTTACATTTCTTGACACTTCATATATTACGATTTTACACTCATTGTGAAAACATTCGGATAGAGGTACTGTAGGGTTTAAAAAATAGTGGCAACAACGAAAATGTTGTTATACAAAAATATCTCCCAATATATTTCAAGGATTGTCGATGAAATTTAAAAGAGTTGTTGTGATTGAATTAGAGCTGTTGAAAAGATGTGAAGAAGAAGACGGCATACTCAAAAAAGAAATGTCTAGCTACTTGCTTTTTTACAAAGATATTATGGAATAATTGAAAAATGACATAGATGTCAATAGGTCCAACTTTTATGCAAATGAGGTATGGTGAATACTTCTTTTTGTGCTAGTTTATATTTATTTTTTTGGTTTTGTCAAATGTACAGGATTCTTCTTTATTGTGTGCTTCTGATTGGGATATCTTGACAACAGCTGTTGCACTTTTAAAACTTAGGATTAGATATGGTTTCTCAAATGCTTCGCTATGACATTTTTTTTATATTTCAGTGCTTACCAATGGCGAAAAGGTTAATCCTGAAGAGAGGCATAGACTTCGCGGAAAGGCAACTGTTGGAAGGGTGTCAGGAATTTGCGGGTTTTATTGCCATTGATCAAAACATATCTACTATAGACAATGAAGATGATTTGAGCGACAAAAACAGTGACAGTGAAAGCGATTTTTCCCTGCTCGGCTCAGACCCGGAATAATGTAGCTTTTATCGTCTGTATTTATTATTTGAACCACCATAGCTCTTTTCCGGGATTACATATTTTTTTAAGATTTCGTATCGTATCCGAAATTTTGTTTAAACGGGCTTTTTCCTCTTTCGTTTTCTCCTTCTCCTTCTCACTCACTCCACGCAGTATGTTCTATTGTTTGTGATCAATTTATATTATCAACTTGTGTCAAGTCATTAAAGTATGTTTCTGAACTATAAAGGGAATAAAGAAATTAAGTTTGTTCCGAAGTCTTTTAGCCCGAATTCATTCCATTCTACTTCAATCAAGAAGAGAAAAACTATTACCTGTATACTATTTCAACTATTTGTAGAATATATATTTTTTAACAAGTACTTAATTGCTTCTTAGAATAATACAAGACGTATAGTATACGTAAAACTAGCTCACCTCATACGTGGCACTGTATTATATATATTCATTTGTGGAAATATATTGAAATCAATCACAATGGGCTATCAAACGGAAAGTGAATGTTTCAATTCACGGATGCTAATGGTTTTGACTTTCGTAGTGCATGAGCATATTTTTTGAAAAAAATAATTATTTGAGGAAACTACAAAGAAAATTTGAGTTACTGTCAGTACATTCATATACATTATGAGAACCATCATAAAACCATTCAATAAACCTGAAAGTATAATTCATAACTTTCAGTCTGTGAAATACACAAACACCACTAGATTTCATCAAGAAACTACAACTACAAACTACAATCGTTCAATATATATTAACAATTGTTTCACAAAAAAACGGATTCTTCTATATTCGAAAGCATAACAGATTAATCCTTAACGAAGACGACGTGATACATATTTGCCTAAACTTCATTCCGGTATATGTTAACAAGTTTTAATGTTGTGAAACAAAAAAAGGTTTCGTTCAACCAAGAGATAATCGGTATATACAAACGTATTCAGGTCTTAATTCATCAAAACAAGACAAGTAGAGTTCGTATATGTGACAATACCTTAGACACGCGTTCATTCCGAAAGTTTTTCTTCCGAATTTTTTTCTTTCAGGCCTTAATTCATTGAAACAAGACAAGTAGAGTTCGTATACCGTAAATGATCGATTAAGCCCCCACTCCCGAATAACCCCCCCTCCCGAATAAGCCCCCTTCCCCAAAACCCATTTTGACAAATAAGCCCCCACTCCCGAATAAGCCCCCATGGGGCTTATTCGAATTCACAGTAATTTCAATATAGTTGATAGGGACCGAGAAAATACTACTATAAACAATTGATTAAATGGTATTTATTTCGCAGGTTGAGGTATTAATAACACTCGTGGTTATAATATCCAATTCAAAGTTAGTGTGTTTTTCTTTTCTTTTTTTCAACTTGTCGAACAATATATTTCCGAATATCTTGCTCCCTGTCAAAGCAACATACTTTGCTGGAACAACAAGTCCGACCTCCCTTTTTCTCTTTCCAACCACAAATGCTTCAAGTTTGTTTTCAGGCGCTGCGTTTAGAAAGTTTGTAAGTAAAAAAGAAATTTCTATTGGTAGATGTCCAACACAACAGTAGATGTTGTTGGGAAAAAAACTGTTAGTACGAAGACAACCGGACACGAAATATGTCGTGTAACCGTTGGACTGGCTGCGAAAGGCGATGGAACAAAACTGAAGCCCTTCATTGTATTTAAGGGAGGAAAGCGTGATGTTGAAAAAATGAAGAAAGAGTATGGAAATAGGTGCATAAATAGCTTCCTCGACAAACGGATGGATGAATACCGATCTAACAGTTAGTTGGACAAATACTGTTCTCGGACAGTTTAACTTTAAACGCAGATTGTTAGCTTGGGATACATATGAATGTCATTTAATGCCAGTTGTCTCTTAAAGCTAAAAAGATTGACACCGTTTTGGTCCCTGGAGGTTGCACTAAATATATTCAGGCGCCGGATGTTAGTTGGAACAAGCCGTTTAAAGCATATTGTACAGAGAAATACGATGAATGGCTTGAAACCGTCGGAATTCATCAAGTAACCGATGGCGGGAATTTGAAACCTCCGCCTCGCATCACAATTGTAAACTGGATTCTTGATTCCTGGAAGGAGCTGCCAGCTGAATTAATACGTAAATCGTTCAAAGCGTGTGCCTTAACATCGGCTACTGATGGGAGCGAGGATAAAGAGATCCATTGTTTCAAAGAGCATCAGCCATGTCAGGCTGGTCTTGCAATGCTCAATGAACAAATACAACTGGTAAACGAGACGGAAGACAACCCATTTATCCCAGATGCCGAGGAAATGATTGATGCGGCTCCCTTAGAGACGATCGTAGACGAGGACGAAGAAGGCGAGAGTGATATTGAGATCGATTAGTGTTTGTTTTTATTATACTTTTAGAAAGATATGTTGTGTTTATTAAAATCGTTGTTTTTATTTTTTAGCACACTAGATTTTTGCATAATTTTATAAGCCGCCCTCCCATTTAACCCCCCCTCCCGAATAAGCCCCCTCCCTCAAAACCCATTTTGGCAAATAAGCCCCCGGGGGCTTAATCGATCATTTACGGTATGTGATAATACCTTAGACACAATTCATTTTCCAGCCAAAATTAAGCGAAACGAGAGAAATCTGCAGCGCTTAACTGATAATGCCATAGACAAGTGCCGACTTCGGTGTTATGAAAGGCCCAATTCACCAAAACAACTGAACCTGTTATGTATGGATTGCTTCTAGAAACAGGATCCTTTCCCTGAATGTTTATCAATGGCTCAATTTACCGAAATAACCGAACCTGTGATGTATGAATTGCTTCTAGAAACAGAAGCTTTTTCGTGAATGCTTAACAATGGGCCAATCCACCGAAACAACTGAATCTGTGATATATGGATTGCTTCTAGAAACAGGAGCTCTTTCCTGAATGTTTATCAAAGGTCTAATTTGCGGAAACAACTGTATCTCTTACGTATGGAGTACTTCTTGAAACAGGAGCTCTTTTTTCTCAATGTTTATCAGAGGCTCGATTTACCAAAATAACCGAATCTGTTATGTATGGATTGCTTTTAAAATCGGGAATTCTCACCTGAATATTTTGTTAAGGCAATTTCGCAAATGTTAGCCAATTTTATGTGTATGGATTGCTCCTGACTTGCCAATTCTTTCTTAAATGTTTTGTAAAAGCCTTACAGATATAAATTTCTTCCGCCCTTTAAGGAAATAAAAATCTGATATTAAAGTACCACATCAAATGCGATTGATTAACAATTAATATTGAAAATCAAATAGAAGAAGAATTTAACAAAAGAGCTTTGGCTCTTTTGGGATAAAGGCAGTTTAGAAGGGGATTAAACACAAGACGACGATAAACATTTGCGTAGATATTTACGTTCCATCTTATAATACAACCACTAAGTATATAACACCAAATGTCAATAAGAAAACAAATTAATCAAGTTCAGAGAGCACTTAGAAAAATTAAACCTTGTCTCACAGAAAACGAATACAAAAAGTTGTATCCACAAGGTTCCAACCCTGCTCAGTTTTATGGTACCGCCAAGGTTCACAAGATACCACCTAATTCTACAGTAGCTGACGATTTACCATTACGACCCATCATATCGAATATCGGATCTGCTACTTATAACACATCAAACTACCTCGCGAAATCTTTAACACCGCTGACATTATATTATCATTGAAGGGAGAAAAGATACCTCATAATTACAAACTAGTACCTTTTGACGTCACTAGTTTATTCACCAACGTTCCTTTGGAACAAACGATAGACATAATATTGAAAAAGATATATGCTGAAAAAGTTATAGAAACAAAAATTAAGCGAGAGGAAATGAAACATCTATTAATCTTATGTACAAAACATGTACATTTCAGTTTTAACAACCAACTTATATTCAGGTTGATGGTGTAGCAATGGGCTCGCCTCTAGGACCAGTCCTAGCATATCTTCATGGTTGAGTTGGAGAAAGAAATAGTCCCAAAATTAGAAAATTCAGTAAAATTTTGCAAGCAATATGTAGATGACACTATATGTTTTGTTAATGAAAACCAGATAAACAATGTGCTGGTCACACTTAATAGTTACCATTCGAATATCCAGTGCACATATGAAGTTAAAAACGATAATTACATAGCCTTTCTTGATGTAAAAGTGAAATGGTTTATTTAACACATCCATTTATCGAAAAGACACGAACACTGACATATAAATGCACTAGAATTCATCTGCATCACGCCCATGGAAAGTTGAAACTGTTAAATCGTTGGTGTTGAGAGCGTTTAATATATGCTCTTCATCACAAGATCTGAAATACGAACTAAACCAATTAAAAAATGTGTTTATAAAAAACAATGGTTATCCAGAAGCAGTTGTATCTTATGTAATTAATAACACACGGCGAAATTTCAACATTCAAAATGCCGACACTGTTTCTGATGAAGACACCAATGAATCTCCAATAACACCTTTCATGGTTTTTATTCTGTCAAGTCTGGCTACGGGAAAATAAATAAGGTTAATTTCGTTTAAGCAAAGCGAATTAGAAATTAATGGTAACTGCTTAGTAAAGCGTCTAACACTTTTAAACAGTTTCTACCAGCCAATGTCAAGTCACGCATTGCTGATCAATGTCAAAAGTTATGTTCGCTATTTTCTGTGAAATAGAACCAAGGATGAACACCGGTGGAATCGTGCGATGCTACATACATTGGTGAAACAGCGAGGAGGCTTAATGAAAGAATGATAGATCACCAAAAACGCGATAAGAACTCTCACATCCTAAAACATTCAGTCACTGAGAATTACCAACTTGCTGAACAAAAGAACTTCAGTATTTTGATAGATAATGTTCACCACTTTAAAAAGAAAAAAATAGCTGAGGCCATGTATATTCATGATATCAGTCCCACGCTTAATGTACAGGAATCATCTGTTCCATTAAAATTGTTTTAAGATAAATATTATTTATAGTCAACAAGGGGAGGAGTGCATTTGTGCTCCGCGCGGTGGACGTTACCCTTACCAACGGTATATAGTTTATATACCCTTGGGTTTGTCGTTATGTGTTATATGTTTTGTTAAGTATTGTTTTATACGTCCTCTGTGTATTGCGTAGTTGTTGAAAATTATATTTAAAAAACTTGTGAGATAATTGTAACAATTTACGTTGATAATGTCAAGACGAAATATCTGTTAAAATAAAATAAAAAATGTCATCGTCAATCAAACTTTTCGTATATTTTTATTGTGAAGTTATATGCCCGAATTAATATATAAAACTAATTAAGCAAGAACATATTTGTTAATATTGATCTGCTTGTGCTAAGGCATTTACCTATTGTTTAACTTGATGTCAATTGAGCTTGCTGCAATTTTTGGTCATATAAATGGGCAAAACAATAACAGCCAGTGGATTTCAATAATCAGTTTCTTCACTAAAAAACAATTAATCTGTAAGAATCTTGCTATTAGATCACAGAAATGTTACACGAAAAAACGTTGGAAATGAATACAAGTAATTTGGAAACTATGAATTTTAAGAAAAGTAATAACAAACAGAGATATATATATGTCACCTAGCAGTCATAATATGCATTGTAAAGAAACAAATAACAACAACATGATCAACACTAACATTTTATTCCAATACATGGAAAAAGAGTTTGGCAGTACTTTTAAGCTCTATCATGTGTACAGGTAGTGGCATAAAAAGACACCCTAATCATTAGAGTTACTGCAAAAAAACTGTCATAACATAAGAACCATCCAGTATGTAAATTCTCTTGCAATTCTGCGTCAAACCGCTGATGGTGATTTATATTTAATGTGGTTTGTGGTCAATGGTTTTCAGGATGGACCAGGTTTCCAGTGTTTAGCTCCCATTGCTACAAAAATCTTTTTGAAATGTCTAACTAACTAGACAATGGGGGGATATTGAACTTATAATCTCAAGTAGAGGACATGATTCAAACGCTCTACGACATGAGCTGCACTAAATCCATCATCTTTTTAAAACGTTATAGGAACACGACCATTCATATATTTGCTGCAATGATTTCCACAACATAGCTTAGTACACCTTTTTTGCTTGACATGGCATTCATACTCTTTTTAGAAAGATTTCAGTTCCCGAGCATCCATACATTTGTTAGACTATATGCAAAACAGTATAACCTTTTGCATTGATTATAATGTTTTGTTAGAAACAGCATCCATACTTTTACTAACAGCGCGTGAAACCACCACAGCATCGACGCAATTCTTATATTGATTTTCACCACACAGTGTTCTGTTAAAGGCACAGAAGACGTATATTGGTTCCAGGGTTACAGAACTCTCATGCACACATTCGCTATAATTTTCAAGAGGGGAAAGCAAATACACAGTTGTTGCTTGCTATCAACGACACAGTATCCATAAATTCGGCAGATTTTTTTAAGAAAATTATATTTGGCGCACTTTTTCACATGTGTCGTAAACGACACAGCATCCATAAATTTCTTAGATTGTTTTTAACTGATCTTTCACTCGTTCGTTGTAATGTAATCAGTTTCTTCACTAAAAAACAAAATACAAAACAATAAAATATTAAAGCAATTCTCCGGAATTTGCAGACAACACATAGAGGTCTAATAGTATTCTAAAAAGATGTGTTCACATATTTCTATTTGAGAAAGCTAAAACAATAAAAAAGAAAGGACTTACATTCACATTGTATGAATCTTCGTTTGATATTATTCTTACGATTTTTCATATCAGTAATTGGCTGTCCGTTCTATATTACCAAAAATACAATTTAGCAAAGCAAAAAAATACATGCCAAGATTTAACCTAAATATAACGTAAATATTTCTTAATAACCCTAGAAGGACACTGGTCTCTGTTTCATGTACAATAAATATATAAAGTAAAAGAAAGTTTTAGTCCAAAGTAAAATCTGCATAACTTTTTAAACAGTCGTGTGAAAGTTTAACAAACATTTAAGAAGTTTCCTCAAATATTTATTTTTTAACGTTGTAAAAAATAAGAAATATAAAAACATTTATATATATGCAAATAGTAATGAATGGAAACATTTAGGAAGTTTCCTCAAATAATTATTTTTTAATGCTGGAAATATATAAATAAAAAAACCCATCTATATATGCATGCAGATAGTAATGAATGGAAACTCGTTGTTCTTAATTGAACAAATTTCTTTATACAGAAAAATCCTTGTTGGTACACATTGCATTTTTGCTGTTTTTTAGGCTGAATCAAAAAGAAAAAGATTTATGTGGAGTATTTGTTCCACTAGTACTAGTGGCTTTATACCATAGGTTATAACTGTGTGCCGTTTTCCTGAATACAAATAGGTCTAGAATCAATTTTTAATAGCCAATTGCTCTTTTCAAGTACAAGTTTCAGGAATTTCATAAAGTTTCTTAATTGACTGTATTTTTTTAGCTTGGTGATTTGTTGATTATATTTTCAGCCTGAACACATATGTATTTGTTTTGACGCACAATCAAAACACTAGCAATACTGACACTGGTCCATTGTGGCAAAAAAGTAGCGATGTATGTCACTCACTAACTGCACATGCTTGTTGATTCTTTGTTCTTTATTGCTTTATAAAAATCCAAACAATGTTTTCAATTCTGTTGACATGGTCACAAAAAGACAAACAGAAATAAACAGACTTCGTAGACTACACATTCATTGAGAAAATTGTATTACATCCAGACTATTAGAGAACTCCATTCCAATTAAATTTTGACAAAGTTTTGTGATATATGATATGATTTCATCAAGTTATATGCGGGAATATTGGAATACCATGCTTGACTCTGTACAGTTAATCAGTTAAAGCTAAGATGTTAATGGATAACAATATAGAACCACTGAATTATGTTTCACATGAATTAAATTCCATGTGGACTATTATTTTGTGGATGTCATATCGTCTGTAATTAGTTTGCAGATATATTTTGAGCTGACTAATTTATGTGCATAACTGTTTTTCGTAGACACACTTACTTCAAATATGTCAAGTGGACTTAATTTGACAATTTTTTTTTAAACAACAATACCATGAATTTTACCCATGCTAAACATAATTCACGGAATATAAACACTGTGATCAGTAGGAAACGCATGTTTGGCCAATTAAGCTTTGATACACAAAGAAATATTGACATAAATTCTGTATTTTTTCTTAAAAAAACAAAAAAAATGTTTCCTGATTTTTAAAATGGATGTTGGGTTTATAGTTACCGGACTAGTTTTTATGTGTCTTGAGCCATCGTGACAACTTTTTGCAAAATAGAAAATGTTAGGTGGCTAATCTTGCTGGAAAAGGTTTTAATAGGGTGTAGTTATTTCGTGCTTTTTTCAACCGCTACTTGCGAGATTTTAAAATATATATTCAAGTAGGGGGTACAGTACATCTGAATAAAGCGCTCCGCCATGATGTGTGACATGGTTTAAGTGATCCAACTGGCATTCAATGTCTTATAACTCAATTTTATTTGAATCGCACTTACAGAAAACTTCTTTCTATAACAACTCAACAGAGTTTTACTATAACGTATATCTGCACTAATCACTCAATGAGATGAATGGCAGGGTTTAACTGCACTTTAACGCTCAAACTGTCGTTTAATGTCGGGTTATCTGGCTAGTTTCATAATAAAAACATGAAACCGAAGCGGTTTTACGCTCACACTAAAACACAGAATTTTCTTGGAAGTTAGGACTCAATATTTTTGCTTTTTCTTGTGTCTGAGACGCCTGAATCCTACTTACAGTTAGTTTTACTCTACATAAATGCCGTTCTACATTTGTGCAGATTATTTTTGCATAAATCAAAGTGGCATGCTAAAAAAAGCATTAATCATTGCACTTAGAGAGACTTCACCTTTGTCGTTGAATTGGTACACTTGGACTTGATGTAATGTAGCAAGAGTCATATAAAAAGAACCTGGTGACTGAACCTGGATCTTTTACAGATTTTCTCTGTAAGAATCTTGCTATTAGATCACAGAAATGTTACACGAAAAAACGTTGGAAATGAATACAAGTAATTTGGAAACTATGAATTTTAAGAAAAGTAATAACAAACAGAGATATATATATGTCACCTAGCAGTCATAATATGCATTGTAAAGAAACAAATAACAACAACATGATCAACACTAACATTTTATTCCAATACATGGAAAAAGAGTTTGGCAGTACTTTTAGGCTCAACCATGTGTACAGGTAGTGGCATAAAGAGACACCCTAATCATTAGAGTTACTGCAAAAAAACTGTCATAACATAAGAACCATCCAGTATGTAAATTCTCTTGCAATTCTGCGTCAAACCGCTGATGGTGATTTATATTTAATGTGGTTTGTGGTCAATGGTTTTCAGGATGAACCAGGTTTCCAGTGTTTAGCTCCCATTGCTACAAAAATCTTTTTGAAATGTCTAACTAACTAGACAATGGGGGGATATTGAACTTATAATCTCAAGTAGAGGACATGATTCAAACGCTCTACGACATGAGCTGCACTAAATCCATCATCTTTTTAAAACGTTATAGGAACACGGCCATTCATATATTTGCTGCAATGATTTCCACAACATAGCTTAGTACACCTTTTTTGCTTGACATGGCATTCATACTCTTTTTAGAAAGATTTCAGTTCCCGAGCATCCATACATTTGTTAGACTATATGCAAAACAGTATAACCTTTTGCATTGATTATAATGTTTTGTTAGAAACAGCATCCATACTTTTACTAACAGCGCGTGAAACCGCCACAGCATCGACGCAATTCTTATATTGATTTTCACCACACAGTGTTCTGTTAAAGGCACAGAAGACGTATATTGGTTCCAGGGTTACAGAACTCTCATGCACACATTCGCTATAATTTTCAAGAGGGGAAAGCAAATACACAGTTGTTGCTTGCTATCAACGACACAGTATCCATAAATTCGGCAGATTTTTTTAAGAAAATTATATTTGGCGCACTTTTTCACATGTGTCGTAAACGACACAGCATCCATAAATTTCTTAGATTGTTTTTAACTGATCTTTCACTCGTTCGTTGTGTATCGATGGACACAGCTGCCACATTTTTAAAGATGATACCATCTGCACAGCATTCATAATCTTGTTATAAATTTATGGGAGCCCGATCTTTGATACATTTGCTGGAATTACTTCCACGGCATTGCATCCATACTTTTAGTACGCTGTTTTTTTTGACATGGCATCCATACATTTTTTACAAAGATTCCCGCCGTACAGCATCCGTGCAACTGATAGAACTTATCGAAAACGACTAAGGGTTTATACATATTTCGCACTGTCTTTAACTTATCATTCACAGTTTGGTTGGAATGTGTCGATGGGCAAAGCATCCGTGTATTTGCAAAGATGATACAATCTACACAGCATTCATAATCTTGCTAGAAATTTATAGGAGTCCGATCATTCATATATTTGCTGTAATGTTTTAGTACGCTGTTTTCTTTGACATGGCATACATACATTTTTCACAAAGATTTCAGCCGTACAGCGAATGTGTCGAAAACGAGACAGCATCCATACAAATTTCACACTGTCTTTAATTTATTATTCACAGTTTTATGGAAATGTGTCGATGGGCAAAGCATCCGCATTTGTTTTTCTTACGCCAATTTCGAACAATTATCTCAAGTGGCAAATGTGTTCGAAATGGTTTGAATATGATACCCTTTTATTGCAATAATAATCAAAAGAACATAACAGTTTCTTTGTGTTTGTTTGTGATCACTGTTGTGTAGACATAGTTTTATTAAAAGACGTTGTTCAATTTTATTTCACCTGCAGAAAGTGATATTTTCTTTCAAAATCTTTAAACGGGAGGGGTTGCTAATAAACATGGGGGGGGGGGGGGTGGTATTTTGACAAAACTGCTAGACGGGAGGGGTGTTAATAAGTGGAAATGGGTTGTGATTTTTTTTTAAAATTGCAAACGGGCCCCCACCCTCCTACATCTAGCTGCCGAAGAGTACATGCAAACCCAAAACAATGTACACCTACATATACTGGAGGCCTCAACAACAATTTATCCGTAAAATAAGTCAACGGTATGCATCATTCATGTAAAAACATTGCGGCGTAAATCTTTTTATTCCCAAACTAGCAATGAACTGCTATTTTCGCAATATATTTTGATACATTTATGTCTTTATCAGGCAAAAAGTAAAATAATAAAACAGTTAGCATAGTAAGCATAAATTTAGGCTAGACATACGGAAAAATTACGAAAACGCTTTCTTTTATACTAGCTACACACTAACCCTGGTGCCCAATCATCTTTAAGGGTTGTTTGCATCACACGTTCTTGTTTAAAGGCAGTTGACTTCAGTCGTCTAGACGTTCCATCACCCGCGCGCTTCTCTGTGCGCCGTCATCGAAAATATCAAGTTTAAAAGGGCTATGAAAGAATTCAATAGGCTCAATTCGCGCAATTTTCGATGAATGGCGTGTAATAAACTGACCATTTAAAAGGTCAAGATGCAAGAAATTTTACACACTTTAGAACCACATAGATGTCTGGACAACCTGTTTGAGACTAATCATTTTTTTGTGATGCATTTGCTACTTTTTTATTTTTATTTTCTAAAAAAATGACGGTCTTTAAGATACATTTAATGTCAGTAAATTGAAAGTTTGTTTTGACGAGAGAACGGAGATAACACGAGATGTATTAGTTAAAAAAGATGCTGTTACTAGCTTTAGAAGATAATTAATGCCTCTAAAAAGATTTTAAAGGCATTGTCGTTGCTTAGACTGTCTTTACGTACAATAAACTTATATGTTTCTATGCAAAAGTTCGAAGGGTATAACAAGCTAGTTCAAATAGTTTGTAGTTTATTTTAGTAGAAAACTTGAGTTAAAAGAAGTCAAGTGTTTATATCAAACAAATTGATATCAATGGATATGGATATATGTAGGCACTCTTTCTGTCATTTTTAGTTGTATTCATATGATTTGTAGGTTATAACGAAAGTCGACGTAATGGTGGTGGAAAAATTTATGATCACCGAGGAAAAAAGCAACATCTTAAGATAACACAAGATGCAGAAACCGCATGAACTATCTCGTTATTAAAAAGGTGCAACTAAAATACACTCACAATAGTGACACACCAAATTGTGTTGTTTAATTTACATTTGGGAAAACCAAAGTGGTGTATGCTACTTGACCTGTGACCACAAACCATGCTAGGTTTTTCAAGCCTAAATGATTCTGGTAAGTTGCAAAGAACATTTTGGACACAATAAAAACTTCAGACGTCTAGATAGATGTAGTCACTAAGTTTGCGCAAATTTAAAGCAGCTAAATGGGCCAACGAGCGATATTTTAAAAAAAATAATTTTTTGAGGAAACAATTTCAAAAATGTGATGTTTAACGGTACACACGCTTTTTTTTATAACAATATCAACCGGGCCAGGTCATTACTTTTTTTCTCTTTTGTTTTTCATTTATCTTTATATTTCTAAACAATTGGCCTATTTTTTAACCTGAAATACAGCAAACCTGAAATACAGCAAACCTGAAATACAGCAAACAAACAAGATTCTTATAAAAGTGTGATACATTTTAATAAAAAAAAACAAAGGGGCGGCGGTGGTTATTCAGACGAATGTTAAGGGTTGCTAAAAAAGCAACACGAGGAAAACAATTGGGTGGGAAAACTTTAAAAGTGAGAATAGTGTACACCTACATACTTTTTCTTTTATAAGAACATGCTTTACAAGAATACCAGGCTGAAATTTTTGGTTAAAGATAATTGGTCTATTGTGTAAACAACAGATAAATAAAGCATGTAATAGATTTGAAATTAAATATATACGGCGAGTTGATTTACTTCGTCTATGCCTTACGTTGGCTGGTATAAAGAAGGAAAGCTGAGAAATCTAAGAATTAATTCACCTGGTCAATGAGATGGACGTCGTGTTCAGTATTTTGACGAAAAAATTAACACTTTGCGCTCGAGAAGTGTTAATTTCATATGCGAAAGAATTGTCCGTTGTCAGATACTGCGATCATTAATCAACGCGAACATAAATCCATGTTGTTCAGGTATATTTTTTTTACAATTAGGTAAAACTACCTTTTGAAAAACCAAAGTAATGCTAAAGTATACTTTCAGAAGCTTGTAATCCATCAAGGGAAACTTTTGAACCACAAGGAATAACATTTTTTAAATTGATACTTTTTAAAATAAATCTTGCGCTAATCTTCCCGAATCGCTGTTTCTGTTGTCTACACAACAGAATCGCCATTCCTTTTTTATTTTGCACACAGGATTTTTATTGCATTTTAAAAATGCTGACATGGGCGAATACGCAACCGGGCAGTACTTATTTTTTTATGAAAAAAATTGCATGGGTTTTTCTTCGTTCATAAACGAAAGAAAATTCCCTGAATCCCCTCCTCCTTCACCTTTATTAAAAAGCGTATTTTTAATCTTTTCCCTTTAAAGTTTACCGTGCTGTGATAAAAAATGTCATACCACGAAAATTGAAATTATTTTGCTCAAATAAATGCAACAGTGGTAAAAAATAATGTTTTGTTTTGATTAACACACCAGCTCAAAAGATAAAGGTTAGAACTTCAATTAAATATTAAATATTCACGAATTAGTTCTTTCACGATAGCGCAGTTGGTTAGCGCGTTGTACTTTCTTGCACTGTCCAACCACGGCGTTGTTTTGTACGAGCAACTGCATATTTGTCAAATTTATTCTATAGTTCTAATCGACTCTAGATATTCTTCGATTTGTTGTTGTTCGTAAGATCATCTAATCTATTAAGAATGATGATGGTGATGATGATGTCGCATTCGAAAAAGATTCCCGAACGCCACGAACTACTATGTACTTGTCTATTTCCAAATGGTTCGTGAACTTAAATGTTATTGTTGCATTCTCGGGAACTCTCCCCCTATGTTGCTATTAAAAACAGAAGCCCAGTTCTCAGCAACTAATGGTATGGGTTTCTCACTCCCGTCCTTCTCATTTAATAAGTTTTTTCTTGTGTTTTTGGTTGCCACGACTTCACTTCAGTTAATTGTGACGGGCTTGTTTTAACATAGACATTGAGGTCAACATACCCATACTCATCGAAAAGGATTGGAATGAGTACCAGTACAGGGAGCTGTTACAATGCAGGCATGAGCCATCTAACGAGGTGGACGGAATTGCAATAGCAATAATAAGAACTGATTCTTTACAAAAGTGTCTGATTCTTTACAAAACGAAAGCATTGTTGGACACATGCCACAAAACAAATAAAAAATATGTTTCATGTTCGATTACAGCTGAGGTTTGTGGAAAGAGGGT
Source organism: Hydractinia echinata (assembly GCA_030067915.1). Taxonomy (NCBI): domain Eukaryota; kingdom Metazoa; phylum Cnidaria; class Hydrozoa; order Anthoathecata; family Hydractiniidae; genus Hydractinia; species Hydractinia echinata. Next base: position 1,477,766 of record JASGCC010000078.1, on the reverse strand, counting down.
TAATCGTGGAGGTGGATATGGTCTGGAAATACCAGTTATGTATAAGTTTTATGGACAACAAAAATTGATTGACTGGTTTGCGAAGAAAATCGAGGCTGTAAAAACAGACATTTCCTGTAAAGTTTCAAAGTGTTTAAAATAGATATTATATAGTATATTACCGAATACTACAAGGTATTACAGTATATTACTGAATACTACAAGGTATTACAGTATATTACTAAGTACTACAGTGTATTACCGAATATTACTAAGTATTACAGTGTATTACTGAATACTATAGGGTATTACAGTATATTACTAAGTATTACAGTGTATTACTGAATACTACAAGGTATTACAGTATATTACCGAATACTACAAGGTATTACAGTATATTACTGAATACTATAAGGTATTACAGTGTATTACCGAATACAACAAAGTGTTACAGTGTATTACTGAATACTACAAGGTATTACAGTATATTACTGAATATTACTAAGTATTACAGTGTATTACTGAATACTATAGGGTATTACAGTATATTACTAAGTATTACAGTGTATTACTGAATACTACAAGGTATTACAGTATATTACTGAATACTACGGGGTATTACAGTGTATTACCGAATACTGCAAGGTATTACAGTGTATTACTGAATACTACAAGGTATTATAGTGTATTGCTGAATACTACAAAGTATTACAGTATATTACTAAGTACTACAAGGTATTACAGTGTATTACAGTATATTACTAAGTACTACAGTGTATTACCGAATACTACAAAATATTACAGTGTATTACTGAATACTACTGGGTATTACAGTGTATTACTGAATACTACAAAGTGTTACAGTATATTACCGAATACTACAAGGTATTACAGTGTATTACTGAATACTACAAGGTATTACAGTATATTACCGAATACTACAGGGTATTACAGTGTATTACCGAATAATACAAAGTATTACAGTGTATTACTGAATACTACAGGGTATTACAGGATGTTACTGAATACTACAAGGTATTACAGTGTATTACTGAATACTACAGGGTATTACAGTGTGTTACTGAATACTACAAAATGTTACAGTATATTACCGAATACTACAAGGTATTACAGTGTATTACTGAATACTACAAGGTATTACAGTATATTACCGAATACTACAGGGTATTACAGTGTATTACCGAATACTACAAGGTATTACAGTGTATTACTGAATACTACAGGGTTTTACAGGATGTTACTGAATACTACAAGGTATTACAGTGTATTACTGAATATACTACAAAGTAATACAGTGTAAAATACGGCATATTACTAAGTACTACAGTGTATTACTGTATATTACAAAGATATTATACTAGGCAGTAGTATGTATTAACAACATTACGACGTTGATAAATTGCTTAACGTCGTGTGTCGGATGCCGTTGTCGTCGGGGGAAGAATACGACAATGTCTGAAACGACATATTCACAGACTATATGGATCCTTCCATGAAGTGCTTCCCAGGAACGCATGTACAATTGAATTATCGTAAAGGTGTATTGCCCAACAACTGATCTATCCGGTACTTAGGCAATGGTAATTATTAATCGCTCACGTGCAGTGCACGTGAAATCGATATCGCTTGTTCGCTCTTGAAAGGTGAATTTGATCTCTGATCTGATGTCTGGAGCTAGGTTGGGGTTTAAAAGATGTAAAGGGATCAAATTTGGTTTAAGAAATGTCTTTAGTCACAAAAAATATAGTCCGGCTTTGCTAAGGTTTAATTTAAAAAAATCCTGGAAATTTTTTGAATGTTTGCTGGATTAGCTGGCTACACCACACATGCCTTTCCCCAGAGACTGCATTTTAGGTCGCTATCATGCTTAGCTAGCTAACCTGCATGTTTAGCTAGCTAGGTTATTCATTTTTTTAAATGTTATTTGTATGTGATGATGAAGCTGTTGACTATCTTTGTTCCATGGAAAAACAGTGTTACAAAACCCTTTTTTACTATTGTGCAGTAACAGACTAGCTCTAGTCATTATACACTCTTTTAGTATAAATATATGCTATAGAAGAATATCAGGCTTAACTATCACGAGAAAACAAGTTGGATTCATATGAAAGAGCTTAGAAAATTGTCTAACAATCTTTTTATTTATTGATTAATTGCTGTAGTGCCCAATAAAAACACAAACTTGGAGTAGAAAATTTATTCAATTTTGTAAGAATAAACTGAGGATAATTTAGCGGAATCGGGTGAGGATGCTAGACTGAAGAGAAGATATTGTCTCAAGCTCACGTGCATGTTCCCAGTCAATTCGCTCTTCTCCACTACATCCGGAGCTCTTCTCCTAGTAGTGTTCGCTCTTCTCCACTACATCCGGAGCTCTTCTCCTAGTAGTGTTTTCTGGCTTAACTAATCTCTCAATCACATCCGGAGCTCCTCTCCTGTGATTCCATTTCCTCTATCATACCTCACAAGAACCTACTCTTTATGAGCTCTAGCTTCTTTTGCATTTCACACCTGTTATTAACCTCTTGGTGCCCCACCTCTGACTGTCAGCGCCGCATCCCCCTGCTGTTATTTCCCCAGTCATCTGTCCTGCTCGCGTGGTGCACCGTCGTTCATCTCCTCGCACCTGTACTTAATTCAACATACTCTTCCAGGGGTACACGCACATCTCTACACTTTGTGGCTGCCCAGGGCAGCCCAGCACCCCCAAATTCCCCAAATGAAAATTCATTATCTATGAGGCAATATTTTTGACGAGAACTACGACGAGATAATTCAACATGCCATAACAGGCTTAACAAATTGACATGAAAAAGAAAACTACATGCAAGTGCCTATAAATTAGCCTTTTACAATTATATAAAGACATTATAACTCAATTATCAGAAATTGACATCCCACAACTTAGTCACCGCATCAAGGTGAGCCATGTTGCCACTCCACTTATGCAAAGCGCTATTAGATAAATGGATATATCTTCTGTAACAGTCACTGGACCACCTACCAAGTGTTTTTATGGCTGAGTCAGGAATGCCACACGAAGCTGCTGTAGAGGCCCCACAGACTAACGAACAAAAATGCTGAGACATACTTCCGGGTAATAAAACCCCCATTTGATAAAACGAACAATGGGCCAGCCTTAGCCCCCCGAAATAACAGGTAATTTCTTAAAGCTTTTACTGGGCAAAATTTTTTTTCAATCATAGCAAAACGAATTGTGACACCTTTCCTAAATGGAGCTGTTTTGGATGCCTTGATGTTAAATGTAAATAGCAGTTCTGAAAATAGAAGCCTGACCTTATTTATTAATCACTCTAGGGCAAATGTATACTGAATCACTCTACATTGACACGTAGTTAAATCTAATTTTTCGTAATTATCATGGATGTATGCCTAATATAAAGGGAATACCTAAAATCGGAAGCCTAACCGTATTTATACCCCCAACCATTCTAAATTAAGGGCCCTAAACAATAAAAGCATTTTCAGATTTCCAAAATTGCACAAAAGATATAGCCTGATCGAACAATTTTGGGTATCATTCAAAATGCGACTATGTGAAATGTTTATAAAATTGATCCTAAAGACTGGACACATATTGCAAAAAAAAAATAAAAAAATAAAAAAAATAAAAAAATTCCATGTTAAAGTGAGGTAGGATACTAGCTCTAGTCATTATACACTCTTTTATAGTATAAATATATGCTATAGAAGAATATCAGGCTTAACTATCACGAGAAAACAAGTTGGATTCATATGAAAGAGCTTAGAAAATTGTCTAACAATCTTTTTATTTATTGAAAAAAACTCAATTCTAAAGATTTTTCGCAGAGCTAGAATTTTTGCTAATTATGCTGTATAATTATTGTGTTAATATAAATATGTTTTTACCTGTCCATAACCCCGTCATATGCATTTTTCAGACATGTACTTTTGATGAACGGTTGAAGAGATATTGTAGTGCAAAAGTATTTTGATGAGTAGTAGTAGTATTTATTTGCTGCTATGTAGATTGTACAGTATATAATATATAAATGTATATAAAGTTGTATGTTAATAATAATACAATACTGTACAAGCTATAGCACTCAGGAGACCGACCACTAGCAAAAGCTAATTTAAGGAGGCCACCTTTAGGTATAGTTTCAAATTTTTCAAACAAAAAAGGAACCAGGTAATAGGTCTCAAAAATCGACTCAAAAACGAGTACTATAATGACGTTTTGCAGGACTTTCAAATACGGTCAAAACAACTTTGGAAAACTCTAAAAAAACTGGTTCCTGATAAGTCAGGCAATACTACCTCAATAAAATGAGTAGTCCAAAACGATGGTACAGAAACTTCTCACCCAAAAGAAATTTCCAACACATTCAATTCATTTTTTGTCAGTGTTGGTGCCAAACTAGCCTCTAAATTTTCTTCTGACACTACTAATGTTAATCCACCTGTTAGCGGAAACACATTTTCGGTGGGCTCATATTGAGACCAAAAGTGTCGAAAAAATAATTAGTTCACGAAAACTTAATAAAGCTACAGGCTTGGACGGAATTGGTTTACGACTGCTAAAAGCAGGTTCGTCAGTTTTAAGTATTTATTTATCAAGTCCTTTTAACAAATCTTTATTTACTGGTTATGTACCTAAATGTTGGAAGACTAAAAGGGTCTCGCCTATTTTTAAAAGTGGCAATAAAACAGATCCTACTAATTATCAGCCTATCTCCATTTTGCCAATTCCTATGAAAATTTTTGAAAAGTTAGTGCACGAGCAAATGTCTCGTTTTATTTCTGAGCACACTTCCTGAATGACAGACAGTCCGGATTTCAAAAACTCTTTTCCACAGAAACTGCAGTAGTCGATGTCTCTGATTTTATTCTTACTGAGCTCGACCAACATAACTTTGTTTGTGCTGTGCTCATTGACCTTAAAAAAGCTTTTGACACTGTTGATCATAAAATTTTGTTAAAAAAACTATGGTGTTTTGGCATCAGAGATGCTGCCTTTGACTGGTTCGAGTCCTACTTAACGGGCCGAATGCAGCTGACTCTTGTAAACGACACAGGATCAGATCTGCTTCATGAAGACGCTTTTGGGGTGCCGCAGGGATCTGTGTTGGGACTCTTTCTTTTGTATATTGATGACTTAAAATCTGTCATCAATTCAAACTACCACCATCTATATGCAGATGATACAATAATTATTTCGTCCCATAAAAACTTGGATACCCTTGTCTCCCAGGTTGAGTTAGAACTTTCGCAACTTTGGCTGAATAATAACAAAATGACTATTAATACGGACAAAACTGAAACAATCTTTTTCGGCAACCACAGCCAATTAAAAAAAGTTGAGAACAAAACTATCAACTATATGGGTATTCCTTTGAAGAGGAGCGAAGAAGTTAAATATATTGGGGTAACATTTGATCAAAAAATGCAATGGGAAGAGCACATTAATGACATAAATAGAAAAATACTAATTAAATATTCTAAAATTAGAACCATTGCATCCTGTTTAACACCTCACACAAAAAACCTTTTAATTAATGCACTTGTCATGCCATATTTCAACTACTGCTCCTCGGCATGGGCTTGTGCCACCCAAGGTAGATTGGGAAAACTAGATAAACGATTAAAATGTGTCCGTACCTTTCTTGGGAAAGAGAGGGAATATTCAATGAATAATTTACTCATCAAAAACGATGCCATATTAGTTTTCAAAGCCAAGAATCACATTGCTCCTGATTACATGCGCTCAAAATTCCTTTTGACAAAAAACTGTCATAATCATCAAACAAGAGGAGCTTCAAAAAACAGGTTCACACTTCCCTTGGTCAACACGGAATTTGGCAAAAAAGCCTTCCCATTTAGAGCTGCAAAAGTGTGGAATAATCTTCCAGACCAAGTGACCTGTGATGGAAGTCTGCTTTCGTTTAAGACTTCCATCAGTGGAAACAATCCTTATGTTTGTTTGTTTTTACGCTAACGGAACTTTTTATTCGAATGCCGTCCCGTTCGAAAGTATGTATTTCAGCGAATCGTACTGCTTATTTTCTATCACGTGGTTTCTAACGGTTGCGAGACAAATGTTAAACAAAACAAAAAACTCGAGACAAACCAAACTAATAGGTAACCATCCTCCCTGTTATAACAAGTTAAAGATGAAAATTGTGGCACAGAAGTTGAATTCATGAATCATCAACTCAAGTTTTAAACACACGGACCTTTACTGACTAAACTGGAAGTAATAAAGACTTTTTGTTTAAGGATCTAAGACTTACGCTAAAAACGAGGAATTTTTTTTAACTTTTATCTAAAAACCATTAATAAGTGTATGCGAGGCGGGCATCAATATGCGGGTACATCACTTGCAAGGTATCTAATAATTCCTATTTATTTTATTTATCTTAATCTCTGTTGCAGACAAAAAAATTACCAAAACTCTGCGGGATTTGCAATAATTATCAACATAACATTTACAAAAATAAAAAAGTCACATACAACATCCTCTAAAATTCTTCGTGCGTGAATGACAAATTGTGACAGTAGCATTTGCCCATGTTAACAAGTTAGTTGCGCGAACCTGAAAGATAAACCATCTGTCAAAATAATACATCATTGATTTAGAAATCTACACTAAAATAAAATAAAAACACCTACTCACCACAATTTTACTACGACCGATCACAACTGGCATGTTTCCCTTCAATGTTATTTCCAGACCTTTTATTAAATGTATGCAACCACGTGGTGTACAGGGATGAAAACATGTTGAAAGTTCACCACGTGATAAGCGACCAGCACTGATTTCGTGCAGCCTAAGTTATATTATATGAAGTTTAACATTCCGAAGCAAGGGCACATACCTTCATTTTAACTTCTAAATTTTTTTTGAAACAATTTGCCTTATTTTTAAAACTTATACATTCTCCACAAGACCGAAAGATTACCCTGACCAATACACTCTATTTTCCTACCAGATACAAGTGGAAAATTAATCGAGATTGACGAATTTAACAACTTGGTTAAGGCAAGACACAATATGTTATGACCATTTACATGTACTTTCTACCATACTTATATCTCTATTCGACAGTGCAAATTAGCGTTTTTCGGATTTATAATCGTTCGCATACGAAAGAATTTAATTTCACAACTGTTTATAGAGTATTTTTGTGTAGGCACCTACCCGTCAACATCTTTGGCAGGTAGGACAGCATTGTTACACTTTTGCAGCATCAATGTTTTGTTCACAATCGAGCGGTAACTGCACAATAATGCCATGCACAGCAGAATCTTCATTTAATTTATTAATTGCTTCTAAAACTCTTCTTCAGATATATTTCTTGGAAGCTTCACGTGTTGTGCATCAAGACCAAGCTAAATCACATTTCACATCTACATTATAAAACTTGCTTTAAGTCCATTTTTTTTTTAAAACTTATTTATAAAAAATAAATCATAGGTGTGCCCACCTTGGTTACCGAAAAATATAATTCCTGGTTGGGAAGTAAATGCTGCTGCAAAGCAAGGTAAATGATTGGTTAGTTGTTAGTTGATTGTTTAGTTTTGCTGTTGGATAAGTACACTTCTATAAACTATGAAACCACATTGGTTATAACCAGAAAAAAAGAGTCTTAAATTGTTGCTATTATTAAGGCACTACCTAATTAATTTGAAAAAACAACGCAATATGTATATATTGCTTTTTTTATACAACCTGTAAAAATATTGATAAAACTGAATGTTTTGTGTTTGAAGTTTCTTATCAGAACAACGCACTTAAATGAAACTTTCTTATACATATACAAAATTCAACATATTTCTCTGTCTCTTACAAGACAATTACTTCTCTGTGTAGAAGAAGCAGATTATTTTTTGACCTCTTTTCTTTCTAGATGTTAATTAATTTTTGACCCTAATGTTTCTATAAAGTTCTTCAAAAAAATGTACCTCTGAACCAGTTTTATTTTCATTCCTACATATACATTGGAATCTTCTCTGTCTCCAACCTAAAAAAAAGAAAATTTATCATGCAAAAGTAGCATATAGGGAGATAACATAAATCTGTGGATCATTGAACTACACCAAAGGCTGGTGAAGTTAATTAACAGCTGTGTATCAAATATTTAGCGGTTCAAGCATTCACTTTATGCTGAAAGGTTGTGGTATTGGTTGTGTTATACTTTAAATCTATATAAAGTGCTTTGAGTTGGTGCTACAAAACATCTCACAAAACAGCACCAGCATTACCTGTACTATAGCTAACACAGGTTTGAAATTTGGGTTATCTTTTCTAATTGTATCAATTTCATCCTTTATTTCCTGTTTAAGATTTCTATAAAATAAATGCCACAGCAAGTGTATTATTACGCATGTATATATACAAGTAAAAAAATTAAACCACAATATAGAATAACATTTTACCCTGATATCACTTTGCCACTTATATTTGGGCTTCACCACTAGATGAATCCATCTTTGCTTTATTTACTAAATTGATAAACAAAACATTTATATATATATTTAAAGGTTAAAGCTATAACTTTGTTAGGTAAATATGTGAGAATTAGTTAAAGATATAATAACTTACTTTCCTGGAAAGACTGTTTTAGTCAATCTAGAAATCCATTCATGGGGGATTTCTAGATTGACTCTGAAAGATAAAAACTTTTTCTACGAGATGATATCTCTTATAATAATAAGCCAGTTCCATGTGTCTGTCTGTCACTTTTGCAAACACGATATTTTTACCACCCGAATGCGCGAGTTATCG
>JASGCC010000078.1:1354512-1468971 GCA_030067915.1 Hydractinia echinata | reverse complement strand
TTTTCATAAACACCAAACTTTGCAATGCTTAAGTTCTTTTTCAGCAAAATGATATCATCAGTCAGTAAGTCAGCATATGCAGCAGCAACATGAAGCAAAGCGTGGTTTTTGATCACACTAGACAAAAACATTCCATATAGCAATGTATTTATGTCGGTGCCTACCGAAAACATTGAACAGTTCTGCAATTTCTAATTCACAAGAGTAAATATATAATTCCTTAAGGGGAAGATAACATGGAGAACTTCAGTCTTGGCTAAAATTTCAGATTTCAAAATTTCAAAATGTTTTGCTATTACATGGACAATTGAGCATCATCTCAGCCTGGGCTGAAACATCTTTTTCTTAAGATGGAATTTATATTTTGACCAATCAGAATCTATTTCAGAAAAGATGTGTCGCAGTACGCCACACGGGATTTCGTAAACGATGCTGACACAAACAAATTAAAAGTTTGGAGAAAAGATAACTATCATCCAACTCATCCTTAAACGATAAAAAACATATTGTAAACCTCTGTTCTGTTATGAACAACCTATTGTTCTGTTTATGTACAAATTATAAGTAAATTTGGACATATAGCTGCGTACACTTTTTTCTCTAAAATTGAAAAAAATTGAAAAAATTAAAAACAAAGAAAGAAGCCATTTAGCATTATGTACAGACTTTGTATTTTGTATGTCAAATAAAATGACAGTAAATTTTTTTTTGATATTGTTATTCCAAAATTACATTTTTGTATGCACACATCATGTGGATGGTTTTTCTGTGAATACATGAACATTTCGCTCCAGGGCTTAAATCCTAACCTAATTGTTCTAACCCCAAGCTGAATATTCGCCCAATTTAAAAATCTCTACATGTAATTACAATTCCTAATGTGATTGAATTTTTTAGTTTAAAGGCAGGATGAAATTTTTGCCACATGTACCGAGTTAAATTGCAGTCTGGGCTGAATTCTCTGTGTAATCAACTCCCCCTCCCCCAAAAATGTAACTATGAGGCTAAATAACTTGACAACAAATAGATTAACGGTTTCTCCTCTGTAACCAAGGGCTAAAAAGGACCAAAATTAGCTGATTACATTGTCAAACTATACATGGTCGAAACTATCATTGTAAACAACAGCCAGATTCCAGTGGAATAAATTTGTAACTAACTAAATAACTTTGTTAAGGAAAAGGACAACAGTAAAGGACAAGATTAAAGTGTTCACCTACCAGTGAATTTTTTATGTGTCTTAAAAGTAACCATTAAATATGGCTGCCAAAAACCAAACTAGGCTTTTAAAATTGAATGACTGACAAAAGATTAAAGCAATAACAGTTAAAAACCTATTCTGTGGAATTGAAATAGTAAATGTGAGCTTTACAGATAAAAAACACGCATATTCAGTTAAGGTCAGTGTTTGGATGTAAAGAAAAAGTGTTGCAAACTTTACATTTACAGTCCCTTTGGAAAATATGTCACACAATATTAAGTTAAATTAAATTAAAGGAACTTTGTCACTAGGGAGAAAAGTTAATATCGCTGTTATTGCTGCAGGAGAAATGGAAAATTGTATAAAGAGAAGTGTTGGTGTGCAGAAGTATTACATTAGAAAGGAAATTTATGGTAAGAAAGACATTGAAGTGTCAGAAAAACTGGAAATATGTACACTTTCAATTTCCAATACATGGATAAGCATATGATTTAAAGTTATGTTTCCCAAGAAGTGAAGGTTATTTGAGCTTAGCGAGCGAGAAGTGAAAGATGTGAGGGAAATGAAAGTGGAATTTTTATGTTGGTTTCTGCACATCCATAAACCACGCTTACTGTGTTGTCATATTTTATGAAGCTTTCCAATCATGTTTTCTTTAATCCTTCTTCTTCAGCAACCTTTTAAAAATGTTCCTGTTCTTAAAGAGATTAATAATTATATGCCTTCTGTGAGTAGGCCTTAATGCGTGGTTCAATGATGCCTTACATAAATATCAGACAATTACTTTCTGATTATCTATGCAGAACTTCAAATCGTTATATTTGAATTTCACATGGTTTACAAGCCTCCTTTTAAATAGAAATTGTTGGGATATAAATATCTTTTTAAAATTAACCTAATTTTATTATCTTACCTAAATGACCGTGTTTTTTAACACACCTTGAAGCTTTTGAAAATACTTTCAATGTTGGCAATAAGAACAACTTCATTTGAGTTAATTTTTGTAGATGTATCTCTGTATATGAATTTCATGAAATGCTGTCCAAATCTACCTATAAAGAAACCAATACAATAATTTTTTTGCATTTAATGACAATGCAAGGTCAAATCTAGACATTTTTAACGATCTCTTGGAATGTAAGACAGGGCTTGAAATCTAATTAACTCTTGTCATTTACGTTATGCGAGTCCATGTCTAACAAGACTTGCATAGAAATAAGTTACAAGAGACTAATTTTTTTAACACAGTTTTTTAGTTTTTAGGGCTGTTACGAATCTACTTGTAAGGCTTGAAATTTATAAATGAGTTTTGATTCTGCATAATTATATTTTCCCTAACATAGAGATAAACTCAGTAAATAATATTTGTAGAACTATTTGTTTAGCCACTAATAAAATTAGTTGTGCGAAATACGATTTTTTTATATTTTAGCTTATACTTCTAAACAGAACATAAAAAAGTGAACTAGTTTTTTTTTAAATGTTATTAACTGTTAATAAATTTCTTCTTTAACATTATTACAATTTCTAATAAATAAAAAATATAAAACAAGCTGCAATAATATATTATTCCTAAATTATATATTAGGCTGAAAGTACGCAGCAAAAATGGTATTTAATTAAATTAGTGGTTGTAAACTGGTTTTTGAAGATGCAGTTAAAAATTTATATTGATGGATGCCAAATATATGCTAAAAAAAAGAATTAAGAAAGATCCGTCATTTGAATTTTATGATGTCAGCAATGACCCTTCGATGCGTAAAGATTTTTTTCACAATTTTTTTAGCTGTTACCTGAATTGTGTGGAGCTTGAAACGCTGATGAAAAATAACGTATAGGATCGAGCAGTTTTGCTCAGTGGTTCAGGAGATATAATTTTGCTGACGTCAGCAATGTCCCCCATCAAATGTAGAAAGAATTTTTTTCAGAATTTTGCATACCTGTTGCCTTCATCTATAGAGCTTGAAAGGCTGATCAAGAAAATGTAAAAGATCTTGTACTTTTGACGGAACAGTTACAGAAATATTAGTGTTTATTTTTTTTTGATGATGTCATCAACCTGTTTGTTCCGTAACGGGTGGATTAAACCTAGGCATTAGAAAATTGGTCCCTATTTTGGTCCCAGGGGGTCCTAAAGAAGATGACATCAGTTATTTCCAAACCGTTTCCAAGTTTTTTAGCCTTAAACTTAAAAATGCAATGCAATGGTTTCACTATTCTTATTTAATGAATTGATGTCAGTCTAAATGCATTGACGTTGTGCCGTAACGTCTATAGGCAATTAAGAATAAGACATACTTTTTTCGGCTACTTTAAAGAAAATTTGGTGACTTTAAAGGAAAATGAACACATCCACTATGCCTGTCACAGAAACTTCGTATTAATTATATGAGATTTTATCCCAAATTTGATAATTTTATTATAGGAGCCCACTTTCAGCAGCAATCATGGAACTGGTGTTTAGGACGCTACAAACAGTCTGTAAACATAAAACATACCATAGGAAACCCATTTTAGCCAGATTAGCTATTGTTGAACGGTGGTATGTCTTGTCGATGGTAGTCCTCTCTTCCATAGGCACAAAGATCTAGAATCAATAAGAGTAAATTTGAATGTTGAAGAGAATCAAATGAGCAAATAAAAATAGGCAATACTCAAAAACAAAAAATATTTACTAACACACACACCACATAAAAAATAGTGTTCAGTTTTCTTCATTTATTTAATTCAAGGAGTGACAAACTTGCAATGTGAAAAAAAATCTTTAAAGATTAAGAAGTGTAATCAACTATTGTTGTTTTTTAATAGAAACTTCATAAGAAAATTTAACTAAAAAAGTAAATTAAAGAATTCGGTTGACTTTCTTATCTTGGCTATAATGTGTTAAAAATATTCATTTTAAATTACCTTATATAACTGTCTTTCAAATGTTAAAACATCATTAACAATGGCTGTTGTTTTATCTGTCGTCAACTCCTGATTAAGTCTTGAGTATAGTTGAATCAAGTACGCTTTGTATGCCTTGACACATTATCAGAGCTGTTCTTTGTATCGAAACATTGGAAGACTTAATCCAGCTTGAGAAAACTAAAAAGCAACAAAAAAGTCAACATAAAGTCAAATATCTACATTTCAGAATATATAGTGCTCCTTTTGGTTCTGGATAGGTTACCAAGTTTTCTCAGAAAAAGTTGATATGTGACAAAAACTACCCAGTGAGTATTATAAGCACATGTTTAGGTCACCTACTAATGTGTATGCATGTAGTATACATTTTTTAGTTTATAAAAACGATGAGGCTGAGGGTTTGTGAAAGTTAGAAAAACATATTAAGAATAAACTCAGTCTGAATTTCTTCATACATTAAAAACAAAGTAATTGAAGTCTAGAATCACAAAGGAACAATTATTTCGGAATATTTTGTTTTTTGTTTTTCACGGTTAAATTATTTCCTATGTGTGTTTAGGTTGTATACACTTTTAAAAGACAACTTCAACACTGTCTATTTCTTTTTTCTTCCATATAAAACTTTTACACGTAAATTAGACTGTAATTTCCCCCACGTTTGGAAGAACACAAATAAGAACATTTGAGGCTGAAGATTTATAAGAAATAAGCACATCCAATCACAAGCCTCCCCTGAAGTATCTACCGAATGAACCTAATTTCTTTTCATTATGTAACTCGCTTAACTCTCACCCACTCAAAATATGTCAGTTTCTCGCAGAAGTTGTTTTTAAAATAATAAGAATAAAGGTTAAGAAGATACACAGCTGAAAAGCCTAGGTTTCAAAAAGTCTCTGCTAAAGGAACCTAATTTCCTTTCCTATATGTAGCTCGTGTAACTCTCACCTTCCCAAGATATTAACAGTTTCTCACAGAATTTGAATAAAGATTAGCAAAAAAACACTTTACCTTTAATACATACACTTTTGAGTTTTTATCATCAATCCCCCACTGAGACATCAAAAAATGTCATCATGCTTGTAGAATTGTATACGTTATGCATTAATGTTTGTATTTTGCTTCTTTTATCTCCAGATTGATCTATTTCAGTCCTGCTTGTTTTAATAACTTAGTTAATGGTTGTGTGCCATTTTGTTAATACTTGTCATATTCATACACTTTGATACAATTTGTATTGTGTTATGTTCTGCAACACTTCCCAGTACATTCTGTGCATTGAAGCATTCTCTAGAATACTTCCGTTGAATTTAGCATATTTTTATCATGGAGAACAGAGTCCAATTGACCACCTTATTTATTGTCAGGTATTGGATTTTTTGCTAACCAGCCTCCACATGCAAATTGATAAAAATCTTCACAAGGATTTACAGTTTCTTTTAATTGATGATTGGATAAATGCTGCTGATTCAACACACCCTCCGGAGGTGCAATACTTGTTCGTAATGTTTGTGTTCATGTGGCGTTCATGAAAATAAAGATAGATAAATATTGTGCAAACCAATAACAACAAAAGTACAACTAAAAAAAGAGTTTTGTTTACTGACTGGCACCTTTTAGTGCTTGTATAATTAGGAACTTCAACAACATAGTTAAGGCTGGGCCTCAGTAGTTAACATGCCATGAGGTGATGGGTCATCTTTAATAATGAGATCTTCAGTACTGTCATCCGAATCACTTGTTAACTTTGTTTCTTCTGGTATTACTCATTTTGATAAATTGCTACAAAAGATAATATCTGATCTTATAACACAATTGTTTTATTGAAAAAATGCTATCTGCAAGGCAATGGCTTCTTTAAACAGCACCTCATTTACAGTACCGCTTATGTAACTATCCTTGCATGTGGAAAAAAAATAGAGTTCATGTCTCACACACAAACCATAATTAGCTCATGTAAACTTTGTGAAGCCCATTGTGGGATCAAACAAAAGAAAATAATCTATAACATGTGTATAACACACAAACAGTTGTATTAAAAACTAAAACATGTCGTATGAAGCTTTAATATTGTTGTATTTCCTTCTTAAATGACTGTATTTCAGTCTAGAATAACGAGAAAACTTCCTCTTTGAAGCTTATAAGTCGCTGTATTTCGTTCTATTGGTTTCTACTGGTGACTAAAATGAAATAACATGTTATTTCGAACTCACCTTCTTATTTGCCGAAATAATGTAAACTTGACATCAAAAGTTCACATTTATTACATGAAATAAAGAACATTGAAGGAATGCCTGATGCTATATTATCATGCAAATTGCAAAAACATGCAGTGTCAGAAATTGCGAAAAGACCCTATTACATCTATATTTATGGTTCACACACAGCAATAGCAATGGAAAACAATTAAGTATGGTAGACATGATGTCATTACGTGATGTCGTAAAACTTGCGTACATGTAATGTTACATTCAAGTGGTAGTGTATATCAATTATATGACATTATGCATTAGAAGCAAATTTTCAAAAATTCTACGTCAAAAACTTTGATAACCGATCAAGATTTTTCAAAAAAATTAAAAGATTCATAAAGCTTTATAAGCTCTTCCATATGAATCCAACTTGTGTTTTCATGGGAAGTTGACTTTAAAACATTTAACATTACTAGAACACTGTAGTTAAATTCCTACACACACAAATACTTTCTATATCACAAGGATTTTTATTTCTTTCCCCCATTACAAACTTTTCTTAATGATACAGACTACATCTTATAGCCCACTTTATTTAAAAATTCATACAGAAAATTTGTAACACCTCCTTTATTGTGATGATTAACTTTTTTTTTAAAAGTTGTTGAAGACTTCAGCTACAAACTAGTATGGTTCTTAAAGTGGTTTAGCACATGTATGGTTTGTATGCATGTGTATTTTCTTATTATATAAAGAATATATAATTTGCACAAGTATATATAAAAATAACAAAATCTTATATTTCAACCAATTTTTTATTAGGATGAGAATAACTTTCAAAGTAGCATGAGAATAAACTTTGGCACACAATTTTCAAAACGAGTCTTTGCTTGTGCATGCCAATATTTACCTTATTAACCTTGACGAATGGTTTATTTTTATTTTACCCAAACAACTGATGTAAAAAAATTGCCTGGGCTGCCATAGAACTAATTTCTTTGCATTTGTGTAAAAGGCTAGTTTTAACCTGTACAAATGTATTATTTGTACATATTGTAAAGAAGTAACCACAATGAACAATATTGGAATTTCAAAGCTCACAAGCTTTTTGTAAATCGAAACAGCAACAGGTCCCCATTATATCAATTTTGTGGACATTTCATAAATACTTCTTTGACGGTATTGGACACCAGTTTCTACAATTAATTGTACAATGCAGGGTTTGAATTAGAAATATAAAGTTCCATTCGCAAAAAATTGCTGACTGTAGAGAGAGAAAACTTTTTTCAGCTGGAGTCTTGAAGCAGCCTTTGTAATTCGTGCCCGCACTCAGCATTTGCTGACATAGATAAAACATAGCTAGCATATTTTTAAAGTATATAAGCTTGCATCAGCAAAGATTTGCCACAGTAAAACCATACATAAGAAGTCCATAGAACTTGTTTGATCGCACATGCATAAAAGAAGCATAAAATATAGCAAAAAAAGAAGGTTTTTCTAGAGCATGGATTATAGTTACCCCCTTTGACAATGCATGTGCACATTGAAAGCTCTTAGTGAAAAATCAATTACCATTGTATGATCCAAGAACTTGTATTATATATATGTTTTATTATATTATATTTAGACCTATAGGAAGATATTTGACCTTTGTGCCTTTGACCAAACAATTAGTTATAACTTGCTATTCTGTATATTCTTTGCAGTTCAACTACATCATTAAAAACAGTTTGTAGAAAACGCTGAAAATTATTTAACTAAATGCTATTTTTTCTGTGCGAACTTTAATATGTATTATGCATTTAAACTAAATGTATTTTTATTGTGTATATATATTATTTTATAGTTTCTATTTACCAGTGTGTTTTTGTTAAGCTAGTTGCAGCGGGCAAACAGGTTGGTCCCATTTGTGGTATCTGCAACATGTTGGAAACCCAAAAATGTTGGCCCACATTTTTGAACATGTTCAAATATAGTCATACCTTTTAAATGACTAGATAAACCCTAAAAACTAACACAATTTTTGAATTCTATGAGAAATTTTAGGTGGAAAGGAGGTACAATTTTTAAAATTTTAGGTTAGTAACCTAATAAATACTTTCGTCTTGGGAGTAGTATTTTCCAAATTTAACTTTTTTTTTTGGTATATATTCTTAAGGGAAAAATGCAACACACCCTGTATTCAGCCACCCTTGTTAGAGGAGATTCAGTATATCTATAGCTTATCCAAATTTTAAAATTAATACCTAATTTCTGCATAATTTTTTGAGTATATTTCGGAAAGATTGTCAATTTCTCCGTATATTCTAGTCTAAATATTATGTTAGGGCCCTTATACCTGAAGATTTTAACCAAAAATTTCCCTAAATTTTCCAAAGAAATAGAACACAACTTCAGGCCAAGTATCTTTTACATATATATACAAGGTAAGAATATTTATATATAAGGTAAAATTATTTTGTTGTTTTGACTGTTTTTGTTGTTTTTGACTGTCAGGCATGAAGAAAATGCCAGAGCAGATGTTATGCCAAGGGAGGAAAGAAGAGGGTGCCGATAAACGCCCGCATATATACAGTACGTCCTGAATGTAAAATGTTACATGTACACCGCAATTTCACGATGTCGCGTAACGATGTCATGTTTACATAAAAAACTTTATGTGTCTATTGTTATCACAACGTATTTTGCATTGTTTTCTATTATTATCTATAGGTGCGTGTGTTAACAATAATATATCAAAAAACTTTTAGTTCGAATTTAAGACATGCATGTTTATTGTTTAAAATGTGTTAACAATCACAAATATATCAACTATAATATTCGGGAATAATATTAACACTCTTTTACTGTGCTCAAACATTTAGATATTTATTATCATAAAAAATAAAAAAGTTTTTTTGCAAGTGTTTTTCTTATCGCGCTAAAAAAGTTTTATTCATATATTCTACAAAAATATTTATTTTTTTCATCGCGCTAAAAAAAGTTTTTTAAGATAAATATTTAATAAAAACTTCGTTCTTAAATTTTTAAAAATGCGATCTAAAAAAGCATTTCTATCGCCGCTTTTCGTTCTTAAGCTTTTAAAATGCAATCTAACGAAGCTTTTCTATCGCCGTAATGGCCGTAAGAATAGTTGATCAGACAAACTGCGTAAACGGGGCTGGAACTCTAAGGAGTGAAGGTGTCGCGCACGGTAGGACAGATGTCAGGTGTGAGCATCGTCAGACCGTTACCCAGCTATCACATCACAAGGTAGATAACACTAGGTTGAGGATGGCTAGTGTAAATGTTTGGTACTCTGAGAGGTAGAGCAGGTGAAGTAGTTGAAATGTTAGAACGTAGATCTGTTTGATATGTGTTGTGTTCAGGAAGTCAGGTGGAAGAGGAGCTTCAGTGAGATTTGTGGAAGGTAGGAGGGCAAGGTATAAGCTTTTTGGATTGGTAATAGTGATTGGATATGGAGGAGTTGGCATATTCGTTGCAGAGAAGTGGGGTAGAAAAAGTAATAGATGTTATGCGTGTTAATAGTCGTATTATAGTGATAAAGGTTTTGATAGGTAATAGGATTGTCACTTTTCTGTCAGTTTATGCTCCACAGTGTGGACTCAGTGAGGAAGATAAAGATAAGTTTTATGATGAGTTAATAGCAGTCACATCAAAGTTTGGAGACACTGAACTTGTCATGGTGGGCGGCGACTTTAATGGTCATGTGGGAAGTCATCTGAAGGTTATAGAGGTGTGCATGGAGGCTATGGATTTGGGAGCAGAAATAAGGAAGGGGAGAGATTGCTTGAGTTTGGAATGGCAACGGACATGGTGGTTTGCAACACATCATTCAGTAAGAGACAGAGTAGGCTGATAACATATGAGTCAGGTGGTTGTAAGACACAGATAGATTACTTCCTGGTTAGAAAGTCAGACAAGAAAGTGGTGAAGGACGTGAAAGTTATATCGGGGGAAGAGTGTGTTTCCCAGCATAGGTTGCTGGTTTGTGATATTATCTTGAAGAGTGTTAAAGAAACCAAGGGAAAGTACAGGCCCCGTCGAAAAGTCTGGAAGCTGAAGGAAGATATTGTAGCAAGACAATTTAGTGCAAAAGTTCAGCAGTTAGCCCACAATGGTCAATGTGATAGTGACAATGTTGAAAGTACTTGGACTACTTTGAAGAATTGTCTTCTAGAAGCTTTTGATGATACCTGTGGGTGGACGAAAGGACCAGCTAGACATAGACAGACCTGGTGGTGGAATAATGAGGTTGACCAGTGTATAAAGGAAAAGAGGAAACTTTGGAAAGAGTGGAAGTCAGGTGGTAGTAAAAATATTTACTTAGAAGCTAAGCGTCGTGCTCGTACAGCAGTGTATAAGGCAAAATCAGAAGCAGAGAGAAACAGATTTGCAGATGTGTTAAGAAGGGAAGACCAGCGCAATGAGGTATTCAAGATAGCAAAGCAAATGAAGAAGACTAATCAAGATGTTGTAGGTGAGAAGTGTATACGTAATGATGAAGGTGTTTTGGCTAGCACAGAGGAGGAGAAAAGGGTAGCTTGGAAGAATTATTATCAGAGGTTGCTTAACACTGAGTTTGATTGGGATGAGGATAATTTGTCTGATGATGATGTTGTAGAAGGGCCAGCTATGCAGATCAAGACAGAATGGGTAGTGGAGGCTATTAGGAAATTGAAGATTGGCAAGGCTGCAGGAGTATCAGGTATTGTTGCAGAGATGGTAAAAGCATCTGGATACATTGGAGTTGAGCTTATTACAAGTCTTGCCAACCAGATTATAAAGGATGGTGCTATCCGAGTGAGTGGCAGTCGAGTGTAATAGTGAATTGTTTCAAGGGGCAAGGGTGATGCATTAGAAAGCGGGTAACTATAGAGGTTTGAAGTTGGTTGATCAAGTAATGAAAAGTTATTGAAAGAGTGATTGATAAGTTACTTAGAGAAAGGATTGATATAGATAAGATGCAATTTGGTTTTTGTTCCAGGGCGTGGCACTACAGATGCAATATTTTTACTCAGACAGCTTCAGGAAAGTATTTAGGAAAGAGAAAGAATCTCTATTTTGCCTTTGTAGATTTTAGAGAAAGCTTTTGATAGAGTGCCACGTAAAGTTATTTGGTGGGCCTATGAGAAAATTAGGTGTGGATGAGTGGCTAGTTACGATGGTACAGTCTATGTACAGCAATGCTAGAAAGTCGTGTCAGGATTAACGATTCACTTAGTGATGAATTTAGTGTAAATGTTGGTGTACATCAGGGTTCTGTACTTAGTCCTTTGTTGTTTGTTCTAGTCTTAGAAGCGCTGTCGATGGAGTTCAGAACAGGTTGTCCATGGGAGTTATTGTATGCAGATGATTTGGTTCTCATAGCAGAGTCGATGGAAGAATTAGTTGAAAAGTTTGAGAAGTGGAAGAAGGGACTAGAAGAGAAAGGGCTAAAGGTAAACACAGCAAAGTCTAAAGTCATGATTAGTAGCATTGCAGCCAAGTGTGACCTTGTAGTTGGAAAGTGGCCTTGTGGAGTTTGCAGGAAAGGGGTTGGTAGTAACTCAATTTTTTGTCAGACTTGCAAGCATTGGGTACATAAGAAGTGCAGTAGTATTAGTGGAAGGTTAAGAGCTGACATTCAGTTTGTATGCAAGCGTTGCAAAGGTGAGATTATAGAGAATGAAGTATTTCCAGCTTTAATGATGTACAACAGTGGCTCGTTAGAGATAGTTGAGAACTTCTGTTACTTAGGTGATATGTTGGGCAGTGAAGGGGGTGTTGGAAGAAGTGTTACTTGCAGGATAGGTTCTGCTTGGAAAAGTTCAGAGAGTTACTTCCTTTGTTGACTAGCAGAGTCCTGTCAATCGAGGTAAAAGGTAGGTTGTATGAGGCCTGTGTAAGAAGTGTTATGTTGTACGGTAGTGAGACATGGGCAGTGAAGCAGGAAGATCTTGACCGTTTAGAAAGGAATGATATGAGAATGGTTAGGTGGATGTGTAACGCCAGTCTGAGAGACAGAAAGAGTTCAGATGAGCTAAGAAGCAGGCTAAGTCTCCGTAGAATTAAAGATGTTATCCAGATAAGAAGATTGAATTGGCTGGGGCACTTGGAAAGAATGGAGGAGGATAATTGGGTAAGAAAGTGTAGAGACTTAATAGTTCCTGGGGCAAAGCCCAGAGGCAGACCGAGAAAGACTTGGCAGGAGGTTATAAGGACGGACTTGATACAGAGGAAGTTGGGTTTAGATCTAACACAGTCTAGATCAGATTGGAAGAGGGTCATTAATATACCCCGTCCAACCCATGCTAGCATGGAAAACGGACGTTAAGCCGAGAATGATGATGATGATGATGTTCGTCGTTTTTAAACTTTTGAAATGCGATCTAAAAAAAGCATATCTATCGCCGCTTTTCGTTCTTAAATTTTTAAAATGCGATCTAACGAAGCTTTTCTATCGCTATTCTTCCTTCTTAAACTTTTAAAATGCGATCTAACGAAGCTTTTCTATCGCTATTCTTCCTTCTTAAACTTTTAAAATGCGTTCTAAAAAAGCATTTCTCTCGCCGTTCTTCGTTCTTAAATTTTTAAAACGAGATCTAAAAAATCATATCTATCGCCGCTTTTCGTTCTTAAATTTTTAAAATGCGATCTAACGAAGCTTTTCTATCGCTATTCTTCCTTCTTAAACTTTTAAAATGCGATCTAAAAAAGCATTTCTCTCGCCGTTCTTCGTTCTTAAATTTTTAAAAACGCGATCTAAAAAATCATATCTATCGCCGCTTTTCGTTCTTAAACTTTAAAATGCGATCTAACGAAGCTTTTCTATCGCCGTTCTTCGTTCTTAAAATTTTAAAATGCGATCTAAAAAGCATTTCTATCGCCGCTTTTCGTTCTTAAACTTTTAAAATGCGATCTAACAAAGCTTTTCTATCACTATTCTTCCTTCTTAAACTTTTAAAATGCGATCTAAAAAAGCATTTCTATCGCCGTTCTTCGTTCTTAAATTTTTAAAACGCGATCTAAAAATCATATCTAGCGCCGCTTTTCGTTCTTAAACTTTTAAAATGCGATCTAACGAAGCTTTTCTATCACCGTTCTTCGTTCTTAAAATTTTAAAATGCGATCTAAAAAAGCATTTCTATCGCCGCTTTTCGTTCTTAAACTTTTAAAATGCGATCTAACGAAGCTTTTCTATCGCCGTTCTTCGTTCTTAAAATTTTAAATCGCGATCTAAAAAAGCATATCTACCGCCGCTTTCGTTCTTAAATTTTTAAAATGCGATCTAACGATGCTTTTCTATCGCCGTTCTTCGTTCTTAAAATTTTAAAATGCGATCTAAAAAAGCATTTCTATCGCCGCTTTTCGTTCTTAAATTTTTAAAATGCGATCTAACGAAGCTTTTCTATCGCCGTTCGTCATTCTTAAATTTTTAAATCTTTATAACTCGTTGCATGTATAGACAAAACACATAACATTTCTTTCGTGTGCAGAACAATAACATTCGCTTACGCGTTTACGAAAACGGAGATACTTTAACAAATAAATTCATGTGTGAATATAAGATTTTTGTGTGCTGAAACAATAGAGACACGAAAGGTAATTAACTTTTTAAAGATTTTTTTGTGTTAATCCCTTAGCAGCTGCGGTAATTATAAAAAACAATAAGCCACACGAAAATTTCATGCGATCGTTAAATTTCACGTGTGGGACACGAACTCTATTGTTTTTGACATGCAAAAATAGATCATGTATTTAACAATGGATATTATAATAAAAACGAAAGTTCTGACGCTAACGAAAGCTCATGTAAAGGTGATAACTATCGTGCAAATGTAACATTACATTCAGGCGGTACTGTAAGGGCGAGTTCGGGCAACTTTTTTCGAATTAAATTGGTGGTTGTCGTCCGAAACCGCCCGCACTTTCCCGAAATCGCCCGGAACATTCCCGAAATGCAATTCCTTGTAACATACCATGTGGACGATAGTTGGAAGAAGGCGCTTGAAGATAAAGGAGTTAATAAAGTTTATATATAAGTTACTTATCAAGTAAATCTATCAAGTAAACTATCAAAAAACAGTTCTTTTAAGAACTTTGTACCACATACAGTAGTAAGTTTATTTTAATTTTTATAGTTTTTTGAATCATTAGTGTCTGTTTTTCTTTTCTTTTTCGGGCATTGTTCGGGTCTATGCGGGGTCACCGAACTCGCCTGAAAACGCCCGCACTTTTTACGGCGTATGCGGCTTATCGGCCACCCTCTCGTGAGGAAAGTGTTTACAATAACCTCCATGCATCGTTTTACATGGCAACAAGAATATGGGAGGTACTGCTTCAGGTGCAGTGACAAACTAATCAAAAATATGAATAATTAAAATTTCCTGCATGATACTAAAAAGGATGCAGACAACTGGGGCACCAATTCATTCAGTCTAAGATAAAAAGCAAAGATGTAGCTAGCTTATACTAGCTAAAACTGTGCTGCACTTGTGGTTGGGAAAAATCTTGTAACTATTGATCCCTCATGGGCCATCAAGTATGAAATGGGTCTTGTAATATCACACTGAAATTATTATTTGATACCTGACCACTTACACTACACTTTGATGCTCCGGCTGCTCCAGTCCAGTCACTGTTCCTGTGCAAGCGTCGTTTAAAGGTATAGCATATATTTTTTAACAAAATTATTGCATAATTATAAAACTTGGTGGATTTTCTCGCATAATTAACCCGCGTTTTATTTGGTTTGTGTGTATTTGAGGAAATATTTCGCGTGTGGGGGAGAAAATGACATGTATGATATGTTCATGTTTGTCTACCCTTCTAATTGCCCTTTGAAAAAGACACAACTTGAATTATCGTGAAACGTCACCCCTCCTCCCTCCCCCCTCCAATTCAACAACTCTACACCCCCTATCATCAGGTGAAACAGCGTTTGATATAAACGCCGTCCTCCAGGATAAACCCTACATCTTTATAACGCAGTTTTTTAATGAATTAAAATTAAAATTTCAAGATGGACGTAGACATAGTAGACATAGTAGACATAGTAGTATAGGGAAGAAAAGGCGTGATATATAGTGTACATTTTTTATTTACTTAAGCAACAAAAAATTTTGGCTAAGGCTTAAATTTTGCTGCTTAAAGTCCAACCTCGATCCCAGGGCCTGTAGCGTTTTTTTAATTTGAGGATGAACCGCGTACGCGTTTCATCCTTATATCAAAAACGCTACAGGCCCTGGGATCGAGGTAGTCAACCTCGTCTCCACGTCATTTTTCTCTTTTTAACAATCCCGGTGAGATTGCCAGACAAAAAAAGACAAAAAAAGCTTTGAGGACGACTTGTGCTTAAGTTACTGTGTTTTACACAAAGGCTTGACTTAACATAAACTAACATAAAATAAAAGTTAAGATTTTATTTATAAACTTTTAATTTTTTAAGATGTGCAATACTTTGATTTGTTCATACACTTGTCCGTTTACCAGTGTTGGTTTATCGTTTTTTCGTTTCTGTGGAACAAAACTAAATGCGTTATGTCTGTAATGAATATTTTGGGATAGGATACGATGAATTTTTTACGATTAACCTCATAAACAGCCCAAAGAATGTATATCAACTCTTTGATCATCTTTTTCACTTAGCATATCGGGTCAATAGGGTCCAATGAATCAAAAAAAATTTCTTCCCTATCAACGTCGTCATTGGAGTGAATAACGGCACTCCTGAGCTGTTGTAAGCTTACTACATTCACATTTTATATTGATACGTTATAATCCAGTTGCTATTTCACCTGATCGGAATACCGTTTAGTGTTTTTTAGAAAAGCGTTTATTATTTACAGTTGAGCCAAGTGGTTGATATCACGTGATCGTGGGAATTTACAGTTTAGACGTTTGCTTCCTTCTTCACAGATATTCAACGATTTTTCTGCGTCTGTTTTGGATTAAAAATTAATAAAATTCTTCTGGAAGTTTAAACTTTGATAAAAAGCACTTGGTTTACTTTGTAGATTGGTTGCATTGGTAGAAAGTTTTGACCAATAAGATACCAAAATCCCCTTTTATACACAGCTTTTTTGCACTCCAACTGATTTGGTCTTTCGGTGTAAGTATTTAATTTCTAACAAGAAATGACGTTCGATCGAAATTAATAATTTTAAAGGCTAAAGGAATTTGATATACTTCTATTTTCGATACAACCTCACGAAAAAAGAAGAATTTTCGAGCTCCGTCCGAAATGTCAACTTTCGACGAAGCACATTTTCGTTTTACCAAGTTTATTCTGACATAGACTTTGTCTATTAATTATGATTATGATTAAAAAAAACCTTGCTAAGCGAGAAATATTGATAAAATAATTATGGCTACCCAAAATATCGAGGGATATACCCTGTCTATTATTTCCAGGAGGGGCCATGGCTTAGATGGAAAGTCCTAGAGTATTTAATGCTCATTTTGAGCTACGCAGACTCAATTAGTAGGGCCCACGCTCTACTAGACAACTCCCGGCAACATCCAACGGCCCACACAGTGTGCCATTTCCCCAATTTCCCTCACATGGCTTGGGTTAACCCGGGGCTATGGTAACATTCACTCGTCCATGTTGAATCGCCGTCAAGATATTGATAACATAAGTATGCTTACTCATTAAGTCATCGTTGTTGCATTTTCAACTTAGCTTGAATAAAATGCTGGAATACGTCTGCGCGATCAAGTTCTTCCAACAGACGTACCTTCGATCGTGCGTATCGACGTAGTTTTTAAGATGATTCACTGTTCCAGGGTAAAGTTATTCAACTTTCAGCAGTCTTTTTTCTTGAATGTACTTTGACATGAGAAAACTGGCTATAACATTTCATTATTGGCAGTTTTTTCCCAGTAGCATTCCTTTGTCTGTTCATCTATTGTCACTTGGATGACGCTTGGACATGTTATATGACTGGAAAATCCCTAAAAATTAAGCCTAACTTGCAGCTCAGCCTAAACTTTACGAATTTCAATATTTGAAACATGGACTGCGAGAAAAAAACATTCATTTTGGTATTTAAAAAAGCAGGACCATCAACCTCGTCCCCAGGGCATCTTGTATCTTTTCCGACCCCGGGACGGCGATAGTATCGCCGTCCCGGGGTCCGAAAAGATACAAGATGCCCTGGGGACGAGGTTGCTGGACCATATATGGTAAACGGGCTATTAATGGAAATCATAGACTTTTTTGAAACAAAAGATCGGGAATTAATCTTTTTTTTTATATTCTTCCATTTTTTTCAAGTTTCACCAAGTTTCACCAATTTTCAAATATTTCTTTTTGAACGAATTTCTTTGATTACCGTGGTAAGTTGTTTATATTTTCTACCTGGCCGAACATGCGCAAAGCCAAGAAATGTGTTTCTTTGATCCTCTCCCTTACAACATAAAACCAAGTGGCTGTTTATATAAGAGGCGGGACGGAACGATTGCCGGGACGGGACGCTTGCTGGAATGATTTTTGTCCCGCCTTTTTACGGAAAAACTGTCCGGGACGTTCTTTTCTATAAATTGAAATATGCAAAGTTATCTCTTTCGTCCCGGGATGGTGTGTTTTTGTACAATTATTGATGAGGGCGGGATCCCGGCAATTGTCCTGTTCCACCTCTCATATAAACAACCCCTAAAATGGTAACAACTTCGTACCCAAGATCGGTCTCTGTGTCGATGTGACTTGCATGCCATCCATGATGTTGTTACAAGATGGCGTAAAACATAGGGATAGGGGGCGTACGCTATTTCTCGTTGTTCCCCGACCAACCAGGGTAATCGTAGCCAGGAGACCCAGCGTAATTTTTCTTTCCACCGGGAAATCGGAGTAGTTAAGGTGGGAAAAATTACGCTGGGTCTCAAACGATTTTTCTGCGGCCAAAATCTGGCCGCGCTTTTTGATTGGCTAATTCTATTGTTCTTTGCTCACGTGGTCCATGTCGGGGAAAGCCCTTTTCATCCGAATATCCCAGCGAGTGGTTTCACTCACCCTAACAAACATTGGTAAACTATAAAGTTTTTACCAGAGTAAGATGTGGCCAAGCCTGGTACACAACTCACAGATAAGTTAAAATGGCCTCCGAAGCGATTAGTCACATTGTCCAATTTAAACTCGGGGTTTCCGCTGAGTCATTCGTTTGCGTCTAAGCTTTAGTTTGAGAGAAACTCATTTTATCAACTCGAAAAAGAAAGCTTAGTTAACTAGGCTAGGGTAATCGGTGAAATTTCAAAATGGTTCCTGGTGCGTTCCATCTTGAAGACGATGATGTTGAGGATTTAAAAGAAAGTTTAAAAGATGGATTAGTTGATGCCAGGAGAAAGATAGCAGAACTCAGAAAAGAAGTTAAACAAAAGTGAGTTGACTCTGTTATGAATCCATAATATGCCTGTGGTGCACAGTCAGGGAAAACCTAGCTAGCTAGCTAGCTATTGGCTTCAATTTAAAATGCAAAAACTGACTAAAATGGCAGAAAACGCGTTAAATACAGAATTACTGTTTGTTATCCCCTTCCCCTTTACACAATGTTGGAGAGTCATAGTGACAAACTTCTGTCATCAAATAAACCTTATTAATGGCGCCATTTTCCTGTTGGACGTGGATATTCTGCCGGTACCGGCAGAATAAGTGGGGGTATTTATTCTGCCGGCACTAATTACCGGTAGAATAAAGGGGGTATTAATTCTGCCGGCACTAACCAACTACCGGCAGAATAAAGAGAGATATTAGTCTGTCGGCACTAACTACCGGCAGAATAAATCTGCCAGCAGTAACAGCGGAAAACACGATAAATACACCAAAAAGGTATTATTTTGCAAAAAGTAAATATTGTACATAATCGTGGCATAAATACAAAAAAACTCAAAACATTTATTCCTATCAGGATCACTTGACTCTTGCACAATATCCATCAAACTTCCGTCATGTGCCATCTTTCTTAACAGCGGCCGCCAATGACAAAACTGCCTTTCTTGTTCTTTTTTTTCACGTTGTTCTAAAGGTAGGTTTCCATTCGACTGCATTTTCCGCTCGAGCGTAGAAAGCTCGGGAGCATTTTTCTCTTGAGCTTGAACTTCATGGAAATCAATTTCCCGCTTGAGAGTAAAGATGTTCAGAATAAAATGGCTGCCGTAAACAGAAAAAACCTTTGGCTACGAAATTTAAAAATAATAACAACATTGTTTTTATGGCAGCGAATGTATTCGTACAGCTTACCATAAGTTTCTTTGAGACAAAATCTGCTAATTAGTTTTATATTGAATTATTCGTCACTTATGCAATTAGGAAGATCCTGTTTGACCATCCTTCGAAACGTGTACGCTTTCGTTTTCATTTATACAGTTGATAGCAAATTCGGGTGAAAACAAAACAGACAAAATCATTTTAGCCTTTCCTTCTTCGTTCATCTTGTTAGTCATAAATTTGGAAATCACCACTGAGAACAGGTACTTAGCCGTTTCCTTGCTTTGGTCTGTGAGTCGCCTTTGTTTTGGCAAGTGGTTGAACAATATCTGTGAAAAATATACCATTTAAAAGTATAACATTATATATATCACCAAAAGTATAACACAATTAAAAATCAAATTTATATTAAAAAGATTACTTTTATGTACAGATAATTAATGAAGGCAGCTGGAATTGAACCCGCAACTGCAAGGCAGGAGCCATGCTGTTTTCCCGTTAAACTATACCTTCAAGCATAATAATTTTTAAGTTGACTTTGTACTTTATTACTACTATGACTTAAAACTTATTATTGTTATTAGCTGTGGAACACACAGCTTCTAGTTTCGGCTGAAAGCTCGAACAAAATCCTGATCTTCTGGGATTTAAGTGAAGATATGCGTATCTCGGACGCGGTTAGTAAAATTGACGTTTAATCTGCCATTTTAAAAGCTGCATAGCTCAGGTTTGAAAAAGATCTCTTTTTGTCTTGTAAATGCTGCGTATGTTTTCTATACTATCACAAATCTTAGTAAAATGTTTTTTATTATTTTGGCTATCACAGACGTATATAGCAGACCAGCTACCGTAGTCAGTGTCAGTTAGATGGCAATATAATACATACAGACAGCTAGCTAGCTATTTTGTGCTTTTCTCTCAAGTTTTCCATTTAGTTTGGTATGAGTCCATTTTGGGCTAGCCATTGTTACTTCTTATGTTGTTTTTTACCAACCTAAAGGTAGCCACAAAGTAGTAGGGAGGCATATATAGCTTTTGTAATAATAATCCTGCAAATTTTAGCTATGATGCTTTTTTCATACATCATAATTTATTGTGTTTGCTTCAACATAGCAATAGAATAAAATATTTTATCCTAGTGGTATAAACGAGCTTCGATGTTTACGTTTTGACGGAATTTCCACGCTTGTGCATAAAATCTGAAAAAACGACAGATTATAAAATGGGCCAGACTATATAGAAGAAGAAAGTTAACATTCAGGGAGAACGGATAATTAGCATGTAACAGGACAGTTAGTCCACGCTTATACGACTATAATACGGTGGAGATCTTTTTCGCTTAAATTTCCACAATTTTCTTTAATATGTCGATATTGTAATGTATGACTTCTCCATGTTTTTCACACCTGACTACGTCTTTTCAATGCTTTTCCATAAAATCAGTGTTGTCGTTTCAAGAGCATTCATAAATTGAATCTGCTAATTATACATATATATATACAAAATTTATACGGCTAATTATACAGTAACAGCTGTCATATTTGTTGTGATGAAGCTGAGGCCATGCAGTGCCAGCAAAGTCTGGATTTAGACGGTTAATTAGCCGGTACGTGTTTAAAAATAAATATCTTTCACGCGCAGTCGTTTCTTGTTCTTTTTTTGCTTTTTATTGAAGCATAACATGCTATGGAACTAGGTAGATGACTATTGGAATATCGATATCGAAGAAAAGTACAGAAATTTAAGCAAATCAGATCTCTACCGTATAATTAGCCGCACAAGCAGCTCATTTTACTGCATGTATCGTATAATTATCCTGTAATGGCTAACTAAAGTTAAAAGCTAATTATCAGTTCACCCTGACAGGTCAAGTTATGGTTAAAAAGTATCTAGTAGCATTTTTTCACTGATGTATAAAGTAAATTATAATCTGCATGCAAAAACTAGATTTTAATTTTAAGATCAAATTTTTAAGATGCCTTCACTGAAAATTAAAGTTTGTAATAGGCTGGTTGGTCTACGGCTTTTTGCATGCTTATTTTGCCTGTCGATTTGTGCAAAAGATCTTGGGAATATATACAACACCACATCACAATGGAACTAGTCTGAAATTGCTCAGATTTGTAGAAATTTTCTGCAGACCATGTCTCAAAGAGTGTTCTATTGGACTAGCCTTCAACCCATAAAACAACGGTTGACTATCACAGATATCTTTAGATTTTCGCCCATGATATATCTCCCTGTCATCCTTTTACAGGCGTCCTTGGCACAAAATAACAATTCGGCTACCAGTTTAAATAAAATATGCATATTATTATTGAGCTCGCTGCTCAGTGACTAAACAGGAGGGTTCTACAATTTAGCCACCCTGTTTAATTTTTCCTCTGTAAAACAAGCACCAAGCATT
The DNA here is from genome assembly GCA_030067915.1 of Hydractinia echinata. Taxonomy (NCBI): domain Eukaryota; kingdom Metazoa; phylum Cnidaria; class Hydrozoa; order Anthoathecata; family Hydractiniidae; genus Hydractinia; species Hydractinia echinata. The sequence continues at coordinate 1,447,081 of JASGCC010000078.1, read as the reverse complement.
AGTTATGCTACCTAAATTGCAAAGTCAACCTTTTGTTGCCTTAATGAATTTCTTATCTTCAATGCTTTAAAGTGTTTTCTCGATGCTGTATATATTTTATTGACATAAACTAGCTCTTATGCAGGGATATTGTTTTATTAAAACATGCTTTTACTGGTACAACTTTTAACTTTTATTAGAAACCTTATTTATTTAAAAAAATGATGTAACTTTTCTATTTCATTATATTTCAGTCTTGCGTTTGTGAAAAGTAATAAAAAACGAGTTTTAGTAATTAGTCTAGCATCACCTGTTGCAAATGCTAGGCAAGCGAGGCTTGAGTTTTTATTGGTTTGCAATACGTTGATGATTAGAAATAGGCTTTGTGTATCCTCAGTAACAAAAAAAAACCCAGCTCCGTTATAACATTGGTTCCACAGCTTCATAGCTGTGCAGCTATCTTGTTGTTACTATTATAAAGAAGAGTTGCGAATGTTTACAAAGTTCCGTATATGCGCGCGCATCTATACAGGCAATAAAAAAAGGACCACATAAAGAAAATTGACTATTTCCTTTAATTTGTAGATTTAAGGAATAAACGAATAAAGGAGCTGGAATTGGTTTTTCCTAACTTTCAGTTTCTCTTTTAAGAGTAGGTTTTAAAAATTTAAAAAGTAAGTTGCTTTTTTAACTTGGTTTCTCCGATCGTTGCGGTCTGTTGGTGGAGAAGAATGAACTGTGTACGTTATAAACTGTACCATAAGTTACAGAAATATGAACTGAGTTGGACAGATGTCTCATGGCATCATTGTTTGATTATGTTTTATTGATAGTTTATAGCTTTTTCCTCTTTTAGATCCAATCATTCTAAAAATTACAAGAAAAGTTAACTAAAAAGTAATAACAGAACGACTTTTGTCCAGTTGGTTCTTTATATTTTTTGCCTGTGTGCATGCGTGCGCATGTCATTATTTTAGACGCAAAATCAAAACAACTACGTCACGCTGCAACTCGCATATTATTATTATATATTATTAGGTTTCAATATTTTATTGTATTTATTACATAGTAGTCATTTATATGCAATTGTCAGTTACAGCAATGTTTAATCTTTGAAATAAGCCACAACAGGGTGGCAAAACGCCATAAAGGTAAATGATGTTTATCATAAAAATTGTACCACCGTGTATAGCTAGCTAGTTACCTGGTTGAGTTCATGATTGCAGTAATCCAAAGTAGCTTGAGGAAAATGGAAAACTGAAATTGGTTTCCGTATTCAGAAACTATTTCTTATTTTTATACAAAAAAAGTTTCTGAATATGGAAACTGTTTCTCAAAACAGGGAAACTGCTTCCAAATCTGTACCTTATCCCGAACTGGTTAGGGGCCTTCGAAAATTTGTTTTGGGCCCCGTTAGCGGGATATCGCCGCTAAGGGGGGGAGGGAGTCTGAAGTTTGAAAAAAAAATCCGCTAAGGATTGAGAAATTTCAAAAAATTTTGTATGGCCTGAAAATTCTTCGTCGTTCGCGAGCATGATTGCTCTTGTCATCAATTCTGATAACTTTTATCTACAAAACACGCCCCTGAGCCTTCCAAGACTTATCCGAATGTGTGTATTTTACGGACGGAAATCCGCTAAAAGAGGGGGGGAGGGGGTCCGAATCTTAGCGGCGATATCCCGCTAACGGGGCCCCAAAAAAATTTTCGAAGGCCCCTTAGTTATTATGATATGAGGGGAAACATGTTGTTCACGTCTATTATTTCCAGGACTCCACATTGCTTTGATGGGGCGATGGGGAGTCCTAGAGTATTTAATGCTCATTTCGAGCTACGCAGACCCAATAGGTTCTGCACTCTGTCAGACAAGCCAGATATACCGTAAAAAGTGCGGGCGTTTTCGGGCAAGTTCAGCGTTTTGAAAAAAAATCAAGTATTTGCCCGAAAACCCCTGCATAGACCCGAACAATGCCCGAAAAAGAAAAGGAAAACAGACACTACTAATGATTCAAAAAACTATAAAAATTAAAATAAACTTACTATGTGGTAGCGAAGTTCTTAAAAGAACTGTTTTTGATAGTTTATAATACGATTTACTTGATAAATAACTTATATATAAACTTTATTAACTTGAAAGGCTAAATTTGATTCAGGGAGTCAGTGAATTTGTGAAAACATTAAACAAAACAAATAGTAAAAACTTGTGCCTTTTTCTTTTGTGCATGCTAAACTAATAAAATGCATTTGTCTTTCGCATTGGCATCTTGGCACATTATGCCTCATGTGTTTTCCTTTTACACCTTGATCACAAAGCACAACATATTAGCTCTGTGCTAGAAACTGGAATCAGAAAAGCACCCCCACACTCAAAATGGCAGCGATTAAAGCAAACTCCAGGGTTCGAATTAGCAGTTCGCAATTCGCAATTTTCGAATCGAAATGCCAATTTTGCGACTCACTTTGCAAAGAAAATGATAAAATTGCGAATTGAATATTTTTAAGTGACGATAGAAATGCTTTTTTAGATCGCATTTTAAAAGTTTAAGAACAAAGAATGCCGATAGAAAAGCTTTTTTAAATCGCATTTTAAAAGTTTAAGAACGAAGAACGCCAATAGAAAGGTTTTTTAGATTGCATTTTAAGAACTTAAGAACAAAGAATAGCGATAGAAAAGCTTTTTTAGATCGCATTTTAAAAGTTTAAAAATGAAGAATGGCGATAGAAAAATGGTAATTGATCTAAGGTGTTCCCAGGCCACATCTAGATGGTGGTTTACTTTGTTACAGAGTGCCGAAATTTTTGCGAACTGACTTTACTTTTGTAATTCGAACCCTGAACTCATTAGTGACAAAAACAGAACTTGAAATGGAGGCTAAAAGTACAACGGACTTGCATTAAAAACAAAGAACACAATATGGCTGCAGCTTTTTCAATTTTTGTGGAAAATATTTCACCTGTCTGACCGACTTATTTAGCGGACAATATCCTGTTAATAGGGCCTAAACAAATTTTTTTAAAGGCCCCTAAAATATTGTAAAATCTGTGAAAATTAAGTATTAATCAAAAATTAGAAAGTGATCTCAATTTGTTAAATATATTGAGATGGAAGTTTTCAAAGCAGACATCCATTATAGGTTAGTTGGTCTGGAAGATTATTCCACACTTTAGCAGCTTTAAGCTAGAATTCTGTGTTGACCAAGGCTAGTGTGAACCTGTTTTTGGAAGGTCCTCTAGTTTAGTGACTGTTAATTTTTTGCCAAAAGGAATTTTGAGCACATGTAATCAGGAGCAATGTATGCGATCTTCCAATTGGATTTTCTGATTATATATTACCCTAATTTATTTTACCTTTTTGCTGCTCTTAGTTTTGTTCTCAACTTTTGTTCTCAACTTTTTTAACAACCAAATTGCAATGTGTCTGGCAACTTTAGGCCTATCAATAAGGGGGGAGCCATTGCTCTTGCTCCCGCAAAGGCTCACCTAATTCTGAGAAGTGAGAAACTAGCTGAGCCATTAATTGCTCCCCCAATTTCACAAAAAGTTTTTCTGGCTGAGCAATATCAATTCATCTCACATGGAAATCAATGCTTTCTTTCTTATTTGTGGAAAACTAACCAAAATATATAAAAAAAGGTAAAAAATAGTAAGATAAAATAGATAAAAAGTTTTGTAATTAAATATATATGCGTTTTTAAACTTATTCTATTTATTCAGATTGCTCGCCCAGTCTAAATTATTGTAACCTTGGGAGAGCGATTTATTCCTCCGGTGTTATTTTCTTATTGATAGGCTTGCAACTTGATTGTGGAAGCCCTTACGATATATTTTTTTTATAGATTTTTTTTTGGTAAAGGGAGAAAATTATGGAAAGTTAATATTATTTTTAAACTATTTAAGGGTGGCTATAACATAAAAGCTTGCATTATATACATTAAATATTACAGTGCAGAATTTAAAAAAGTGTTTCTGGTTAACGAATGATCTGATGAAAAATCTTATTTTATATAATTTACCTTTGCATGGATTCACTTTTATTTTAAATATGACCCTGGCATTTTTAATTTTTACATGCACTGTTTTTTTATTGAACAACTACAAGGTCACACTTGGCTGTTCTGAACTCCATCGACAGCGCTTCTAAGACTAGAACAAACAACAAAGGACTAAGTACAGAACCCTGATGTAAAGCTCACATACATGGATACTTTATTTTTTTTTCTGCTTGATTGACAAAAAAAAATTAATATCATCCTGATAACTGATATATATTGTAAAAGTTTTAAAGAGAACAAGATAAACTGGTTGTTATTGAACCCAATCTCAAATAAATATAAACATATTTCCTGATTTGCGTTATTTTAATGCTTTTCGTAAATCCTTAAATAAATCATTAAATCCTTTTTTGTCCACAAGTTGTATCTATATAGGCATTCCCATTAATTTCTATTCTGTTAATTTCATGATCGTTAATTTTGCATCTCATTAATTTCCTGGAATAAGGTAAACCCAATGCTGGACTGAGTTAGCTGCCATCATCAAAATCATGACGATTAAGCCTCACAGCCTTAATCAAGTATCTATAGGCATAATCAGAAAATATGATTTTATGTAGCTTCACTCCACAGCTGTTAGGGAGATGTTTTTTGCTCTCTGCTCATTGTTATTTTAATTTTAAAAATCTGGAAAATGTAGAATAAGACCACTGAAAGAGTTTCTAGAGATATTTGCCTGTTTCACATCTGAAAACACATTAGTTTGAAATATTCTTATTGTATGTTTATTTTAAAAAATTCTTTAAACATTAAATTTTACCATTGTCTTCGTACATTTTAGAAAGCAAACAATCAACAGAGAGAGAGAATTACGTAAACGTGCTGAACATGAGTTATCTAACTATTCAAGGACTGAAACTACTTCCCCAATTTTAATCAATTCTGGAATTGAACATAAAATGGAAAGTCGCAATTCGGCATATAACGAGGGATTGCTTGAAGAACTGAAAGCAGCAAGATCTTTAAATAGAACTGTAAGAAAATTCTTAGCTGTAATTTTAAATTGAAATTTTAATTCATTACTAACTTTTCTTTTGTGTGTTACTTTAAAGGAAGAAACTTTCAATTCAATGTTTTTTTCGCAAGAATTAACTTTCGCAAAAGGAATGAAAGTTATTGAAAGAGTGATTGATAAGTTACTTAGAGAAAGAATTGATATAGAAAAGATGCAATTTGGTTTTGTTCCAGGGCGTGGCACTACAGATGCAATATTTTTACTCAGACAGCTTCAGGAAAAGTATTTAGGAAAGAGAAAGAATCTCTATTTTGCCTTTATAGATTTCGAGAAAGCTTTTGATAGAGTGCCACGTAAAGTTATTTGGTGGGCTATGAGAAAATTAGGTGTGGATGAGTGGCTAGTTACGATGGTACAGTCTATGTACAGCAATGCTAGAAGTCGTGTCAGGATTAAAGATTCACTTAGTGATGAATTTAGTGTAAATGTTGGTGTACATCAGGGTTCTGTACTTAGTCCTTTGTTGTTTGTTCTAGTCTTAGAAGCGCTGTCGATGGAGTTCAGAACAGGTTGTCCATGGGAGTTATTGTATGCAGATGATTTGGTTCTCATAGCAGAGTCGATGGAAGAATTAGTTGAAAAGTTTGAGAAGTGGAAGAAAGGACTAGAAGAGAAAGGGCTAAGGGTGAACGCAACAAAGTCTAAAGTCATGATTAGTAGCATTGCAGCCAAGTGTGACCTTGTAGTTGGAAAGTGGCCTTGTGGAGTTTGCAGGAAAGGGGTTGGTAGTAACTCAATTTTTTGTCAGACTTGCAAGCATTGGGTACATAAGAAGTGCAGTAGTATTGGTGGAAGGTTAAGAGCTGACATTCAGTTTGTATGCAAGCGTTGCAAAGGTGAGATTATAGAGAATGATGTATTTCCAGCTTTAATGATGTACAACAGTGGCTCGTTAGAGATAGTTGAGAACTTCTGTTACTTAGGTGATATGTTGGGCAGTGAAGGGGGTGTTGGAAGAAGTGTTACTTGCTTTGATGACTAGCAGAGTATTGTCAATTGAGGTAAAAGGTAGGTTGTATGAGGCCTGTGTAAGAAGTGTTATGTTGTACGGTAGTGAGACATGGGCAGTGAAGCAGGAAGATCTTGACCGTTTAGAAAGGAATGATATGAGAATGGTTAGGTGGATGTGTAACGCCAGTCTGAGAGACAGAAAGAGTTCAGATGAGCTAAGAAGCAGGCTAAGTATCCGTAGAATTAAAGATGTTATCCAGATAAGAAGATTGAATTGGCTGGGGCACTTGGAAAGAATGGAGGAGGATAATTGGGTAAGAAAGTGTAGAGACTTGATAGTTCCTGGGGCAAAGCCCAGAGGCAGACCGAGAAAGACTTGGCAGGAGGTTATAAGGACAGACTTGATACAGAGGAAGTTGAGTTTAGATCTAACACAGTCTAGATCAGATTGGAAGAGGGTCATTAATATACCCCGTTTAACCCATGCTAGCATGGAAAACGGACGTTAAGCCGAGAATGATGATGATGAATGATGATGTGTTGATTATTATTTGTTCAAGAAGTCATGAAATAGCATGTAAAGTTAGTCATCAACGATAAAAACTTGATTACATGAAACCCTAAACAATAAAGAAAAAAGTGATAGAAAAATTTATTTTTTTATCTCATAAAGGAAATTCCAGAAGGAATAAAAATTTGCAAGAATTAACTATCGTGAATAGCCTATTTCAATATATATTTTGAGGATATAAACTTAGTGAACCTATAAACTTTTGTGGTGGCAAAAATTTCTTCCTTTCAAAGTAGCACATTTTGTAGAATCATATTTCCTATCCCTTTCTTTATCTAAAATTACTCACAGCTCTAAAAAATTTGATTTTAAAAAGTGAATGGCCGCTATGCTTTTCCTGCAATGTATGTTTAGCATACAAAGTCTGTCCCAAGAATCCATTGCTTTTTTTAAGTCAAATATAGTATTATGTATATTCGGTGATTGTTTTTATAGTTGACACAAAAATTATCACATGTTGAGTTAGAATTGGAAGAAGTACTGATTGGCAAGCAAGAGTTAATAGTAGAACTAGAAGCAAATTTAACTGGCAAAGGAGCTGGTAAGTACTATAAGTTTGTAGGAAAAGTTGATTAACCCAGACTTTTACGTAGGTACCTTCATTTTGAAATGCACACATCTGTTATAGGAGGTTTTTATGTTGCCCATTGTATATTTATATATCTGCTATTCGTTAATGATATATAGGAAACAACATTCTATAAAGCCAAGTAATTGTTAAACAAAAAAAAATTTAGCATGGTTGCACTTTTTATTACACTGTTTGATGATGAAGTAGCGTATTGTTCAAAACTACTTGTTATAATTACTGCAACATTTTTGTACCAGTTTAGTTGGTCATGTAAAAATCATGTGTGGTAGCAATTACTCTTATTAAGACTGTCTTTAATTCCTCTCATAAAATTTTTATCTCCCAAAAGCTAGTCAAAATAAAGGAAACAAGAAATAGACCCCTACCAAAAATTAAAACAGGTAAAATACCTAAGTAATTAACATGAAAGAGCATGTTTTAAAGAGCGAGAGAAATACAAGAACAACTGATTCATCGCTATATCAGATTTATTTCTGTGAATTCTAATTAAAGCATTCGTTAAGGAACAGGTTTTTTTAGTGAAACACAATTTTTAACGTAGAAAATTGTCAATTCTCTGGCGCGTTTTTTTTACCTGTTGTATCTTTCGAAGTAGATTATTTTTTACCTTTTTTAAAGCCTTGGTGGATAAAATCTACACAGCGCAAAAAGAACGTGATAATGCTATGATGACTCGTTTAAAACTTATGAGTGCAGAAAAAGAAGAGTTGATTCAACGTCTCAAAGCATTTGAAAAGAATCAAGAGTAAGTCCACAATACAAAAAAGTGCTGTATTTACTAAACTGGACTAAACATTCTCTTCCTTTAATTATTAATTATTTTTTTCACGCATGTTTAAAGATTTGACTCTGGTGTTGAAAATGGTTCTTTACTTGAAAATGACATGCATGTAGATCCTAATGATTTAGTAAGTGTTATGCCAACATCTTGTCGCTGTTATATTTGTAATACAATCCTTGCTTCAGAAATGTAACTGATGAACTACTTTACGCGCGGACGTACAGCTATTCATACTGTACTATCAGCTACCACACTCATTTTATTTGGTATGGTAGTTGGAATAAAATTAAACCTTATCAACTTAATGAAAGGAAGAAAATGCAATTTCCCATCTCTGTTTTTTGTCTGTGTTGTCTATTAACAGAAAAATATGACTAAAATTAAATACCAGTTAAATAATAACCTATTTGTTTCATTTTTAATAATTTGTTTTTGCTAGAGTTTGAATCAAGTAGTTAATCGAATGAAGTCTTCTCAGCATTCAGACACAATCGAATTTCATGGTGACCTTGTTGTGGAACAATTGAACAAAATCCAAAACTACAAAAATAAGAGGTCCACCAGTGAATATCAACAAGTAAAAGATGAACGAGATCAAGCGAGAGAGGAAGTGAGTTTTTGTTTAAATTCTTTGGGCTGAAATGAAGTTAGCTATATAATAACATAAATATCTAAATGCTAAATTTGAGGTAAATAATAAAAGTATTCGCTGAGTGAAACGTAACTATATTTTATCGCTCCTCTCATAATAGTTTGTTTTGTGTCACTTCATTTGAAAACAGAAATACATAAATTCCATGTAAACTTCACCAAAAATTTATGTTGATTGTATTCTTAACAATAATAATCTCAAAACCAAATAAATAATATCCGATACTCAGCTCATCAAATTGCATCAATCGGATATCTTGTCCAGTGTTATTTCATGAATGCGTGGTATAGTGTGGTTCTGGTCGCCATTTTGAGCAGAGACAGAATATTACTATTGAAAGTTATTTTTTCTATGCAGTGTTTCAAAAGTTGTTTGTGAGTAAGTGTGTATTCAACTAATTTAAAGGGACGCACATACAAAATTGCTTTCATTCATAATAGATTCTACACCTTCGCGATGAACTGAAGGATTTGCACAATGAACGAGAATTGCTCGAAACACAGTATCGCAAAAACGAAACAAATCGACTGAAAACTATACAAGTATGTTTCTGCAAACTTTAAAGATTATTCGTGTATATATTGTTATGTTAAATGAAAATATTCGTCGAAAAAGGGTTGTTAAAATGATTTTATCCAATTCTTTAGGATCAAATGAAAAGTGTAATTCAAGAAAGAGATCAAGCACTTCAACATTCTCAGCAATTACAAGAAAAATTAGAGGCACTGAAATTACAACACAGGTATGATAATAACTTGTGGTTTATACACTTATGTTCATACACTTATGTTCTTTTAGTTGCATTTCTATATTAATAGTACCTGAATTCTGTCTGTTTGCCTGCGCGAAAAAAAGCCGTGCTATTTGCAAACACTATATTTATGCAGGAAATAGCAAAAGCGACATCTAAGGCGGACACATTTTCGCGGGTTTTTCTACGGGCTACCAGCTAGTAAATTTAATAAAAACATGTAATTTGTTTTTCTACTTTCAGCTGTATACATGCATTAAGTTTGTGCTGAAGTTTTTTTGTTAATTCGTTGATACATTGGAATATATAATCACAAAAAGAAGAAGGGAAACAAAATATTTGATCTCTTTCTAAACGAGTCAAGATTTGTAAAAACATCTGGAAAACCTAGGAGGATAGGGAAAACCTGTGAAATTGGTGTATGATGTTCAGCTTATTTAAAGATATTGTGTTTCTAGCTTAAAGAATTCGCTATCAAACGAAGCAACACTGCGTGAACAATTCAGCACCACAATGGATGAATTTGAATCCAAATTAAACGAGAAAGAATCTCAAATCAACACTGCACGTCATTCGTATGACGATCTACTAGCGAAACTAACCAAGAGTTTGCAAGATAAAAATATCATAGAAAAACAATTAAAAAATTCAATTCAACAGGTAACGGAGGAGAGAAAAAGAGCGGATAGGTACGTGTAAAACTATTTTACCATTTTTTATGTGCATGTTGAAACACCAACGTAGATGTTTTAATATGTGTGGTAGTAGTCTTTTAAGAAAATTGTTATTTTGTTTGGTGTTCTCAAATCTCTTCTAGAAAAAGTCCTTTTCGACTTCGATTTTGTGAGAATGACAGATCTTACAGCGTTCAAAACTTTGCGGATGACTTTAGTTTATAAGTTTCCAATAGTATTTTCTCGGTACTCCCCCTGGCGTTCTTAAACAAACACTGGAAAGAAGCAGGCTGTGAGGTAAACCAAGACATTGTTGAGAGATGTTAGTATTATTGTGATTTTTAGATTGGAACGTCTCGTGGATGTATTGCGCAAAAGAAAAAACCATCTCAATAAGTGACACGATAGATTGACCTCTACTGCTCTCATTTCTCGACTAGAATATATGTTATTTATTTGACTAAATATTAATTTATGAAAGAGTGATCCACTACATATCAATATATAATATATACATTAATGGTGATACGTTTTTCTTTGACAGAAAAAAGAATGAAACGCTAAAAGTATGTTTTTTATTTACTTCCTTCCTTTCCAAGGTGACAGCCTACGAAAGTAATGTATGTAAAAATTAACTGAAAAATAGAAAACCAAACCTGCTTGGCTAGCAATACATATAACTATGTGTTTACATAGCCACACAGAATCTTTTTTTTATCACTACCAAACAATTGGCCAATTACCTTATCCGTCCTTTCATTTACCTGAAAATCCATTACACCACCTACGCTGTTGATCACAGAGCACAAAGCAAAGCATATATCACATCGTTAATACTTTCTTTAACATCATGATGAGAACGAGATAACAAAAACAAATCTAGCTATTATGTGTATAAATTTTAACTCGATAAGCCAGCTAAGTCGAAAATTCTTGCTGGGAAATTTAAAGAGAAGTGAAGGGGAGAAACAAAAGTTTATCCTCGGTAGTATTTTGTCTAGCTAAGATCCGACAGTTGCGTACTATTTATTTATTTATTTATTCTTTCTTTAAAGTCGATATACAATAAAACATGCTAGATACATTAAAAAATATAGTTTAAATTTGTTAGGCTAATTAAAATCGACTGTCCTAAAATAAAGTTTAAAAAAAAAGAGATTAATATTATAATAATAAAAAGCTAATTCATATATCCTACGTTACAAATATATGTGGCACAGAGACGACAACTGCACTGAATAAACGGAATGGTGTTTAGCCCGTGTTCGAATAAGGACAACGAAGGGGCATTTCGGACAGAGTTAGGAAGTTTCTCCCATAATTTAGACGCAATATAAGAGACGCTTAATAGGCCATGCTTTGTGGTGCGAAATCTGCGCCCTATAAGAGAACTTGATGCACGGAAACTATATGCAGTCTTTTTGAATGCAAAAACATCATTTATGTAGGAGGGATTCTGTTTCATTTTTGTTTTGAAAACCTCCTTTAACAATTTTCGGCAGAACTTTTCATGAATACTGACTCTGTATTCATTTTCAAACTCTGTCGCATAAAAGTCTATTTGCTCTACTCTGAATGCTATTAACTTTATGTAGTAGAGCTCTACTTGGAGGGCAGTAATTAAATATGCTATAAATAAATGAATTAGCAATAACATTTCGCTTATAATTAGACATATATGGTGATATACGTTTTAGGGCATTGATCTTGGCATTAGCCTTCTTACATAATGGAAGAACATGTTGCCTGAAAGAAAGCTGATTGTCAAGAATTATACCCAACAAATTTACGTGTGGAAACGTAACTATATTTTATCGCTCCTCTCATAATAGTTTGTTTTGTGTCACTTCATTTGAAAACAGAAATACACAAATTCCATGTAAACTTCACCAAAAATTTATGTTGATTGTATTCTTAACAATAATAATCTCAAAACCAAATAAATAATATCCGATACTCAGCTCATCAAATTGCATCAATCGGATATCTTGTCCAGTGTTATTTCATGAATGCGTGGTATAGTGTGGTTCTGGTCGCCATTTTGAGCAGAGACAGAATATTACTATTGAAAGTTATTTTTTCTATGCAGTGTTTCAAAAGTTGTTTGTGAGTAAGTGTGTATTCAACTAATTTAAAGGGACGCACATACAAAATTGCTTTCATTCATAATAGATTCTACACCTTCGCGATGAACTGAAGGATTTGCACAATGAACGAGAATTGCTCGAAACACAGTATCGCAAAAACGAAACAAATCGACTGAAAACTATACAAGTATGTTTCTGCAAACTTTAAAGATTATTCGTGTATATATTGTTATGTTAAATGAAAATATTCGTCGAAAAAGGGTTGTTAAAATGATTTTATCCAATTCTTTAGGATCAAATGAAAAGTGTATTTCAAGAAAGAGATCAAGCACTTCAACATTCTCAGCAATTACAAGAAAAATTAGAGGCACTGAAATTACAACACAGGTATGATAATAACTTGTGGTTTATACACTTATATGTTCATACACTTATGTTCTTTTAGTTGCATTTCTATATTAATAGTACCTGAATTCTGTCTGTTTGCCTGCGCGAAAAAAAGCCGTGCTATTTGCAAACACTATATTTATGCAGGAAGTAGGAAAAGCGACATCTAAGACGGACACATTTTCGCGGGTTTTTCTACGGGCTACCAGCTAGTAAATTTAATAAAAACATGTAATTTGTTTTTCTACTTTCAGTTGTATACATGCATTAAGTTTGTGCTGAAGTTTTTTTGTTAATTCGTTGATACATTGGAATATATAATCACAAAAAGAAGAAGGGAAACAAAATATTTGATCTCTTTCTAAACGAGTCAGGATTTGTAAAAACATCTGGAAAACCTAGGAGGATAGGGAAAACCTGTGAAATTGGTGTATGATGTTCAGCTTATTTAAAGATATTGTGTTTCTAGCTTAAAGAATTCGCTATCAAACGAAGCAACACTGCGTGAACAATTCAGCACCACAATGGATGAATTTGAATCCAAATTAAACGAGAAAGAATCTCAAATCAACACTGCACGTCATTCGTATGACGATCTACTAGCGAAAGTAACCAAGAGTTTGCAAGATAAAAATATCATAGAAAAACAATTAAAAAATTCAATTCAACAGGTAACGGAGGAGAGAAAAAGAGCGGATAGGTACGTGTAAAACTATTTTACCATTTTTTATGTGCATGTTGAAACACCAACGTAGATGTTTTAATATGTGTGGTAGTAGTCTTTTAAGAAAATTGTTATTTTGTTTGGTGTTCTCAAATCTCTTCTAGAGACTCTTGTAATATATTTTTTAAATTTAAAGTAATAAAATCTTTGTTTTTTGATTTTCCCAGAATGAGCAGTTTGCACTTCTCAGAATTTAACTGAAGCCCATTATTGGAAAACCATGTGCTAACAGTTGAAAAAGCATTTTCTAAACATAACTTTATCTCCTCAAATTGTTTTCCATATGTAGAAAGTGTATTGTCATCTGCGTAATTACAAATTTTAACATCGACTCTATCATTTAAAATAAACATTAGTTCATTTATATAAATATTGAATAAAAGTGGACCCAGAATCGAACCTTGTGGAACACCACTAATAATCTCTTTCCACAAGCTGAAATAGCCATCAATTCCGACTCTTTGAAACCGATTGGTGAGATAACTCTTTAAAAGATCTAAAGCACTTTTTGAGAAACATGTAGTTTCGCTATTAACAGATTATGATCCACACAATCAAATGCTTTACTCAAATCCATTAATAGCGCCCCTACAGCATTTCCTTTATCAAGATCTTTTTGCCACGATTCTATCATGTGAAGCAAAACATGCTAGCTGCTAAAACCCTTACTATAACCCAATCGTCACTTCTACGTGACTATAAAAAAGCGATGGAGAGCAGAATTGTGCTTAGCATGGCAACTAAGTTTCGTTAAAATTAATTACTTGTAGAAAAGATAGGACTCTACATAAATTAGCGATATAGAACGTTCTAAGTGTGTGTTTCAATTTGATCTTTTAAGACTCTTTTTAGTTATTACTGCTACCTTGAAGACTACATAATTCTATGGTAGTATGAAATACTAGAAATATGCTCTCAAACGTAGATATCGTAATATCTTCAATCTAAGCACTTTTAAACATATAAACGCCACTCGAGACGCCGCCAATAATATCGCGTACGCCCTAACGCAATCGGATTGCTTCCTGTATTGATTGAGGGCGTTTTAGGCTTTTTAAGTGAAACGTGTTTAATTGAATAGAATTTTTTTTGGATTGTCAACAACATGTGATTTCGCACTAGTAGAACATCGGCCGTAGTTGTAACAGAAAAGTTTTATTACTTGCACAGTTATATTCTTTAAAATTTTTTTTGTGATATATTTTATAAGCGAATCTACAAAGATGACAGGTAACTGATAGATATTTAGTATCTCTCTTGAACAATTGTTGCAGCTCGCAACGTTTCTTGTTAGTCTATAATATATATTGCATATAATAGCTCGTCCCTAAGCGCTTAATAAAAAATGTAAAGTAGAATTTTTTCGTTCTTTCTCAGGGTTTTGATAGAAAGGAGTATTCTGAAGCGTAAATTTACACATAAATCAAATTGTATTGACAGGTAGCAATCCGAAATTTACACAAGATGTTTAGGAGCAAAAACATCCGTTTCTCGCTTTTGTCTGCATTATATTTTTTCTCAATAATCATAGAATGTCAAAAAAAATTTATGACTGTCGAGAAAAAACATTTTTCACACAAAAAATGTTGTATTGAATTTTCATTTATCCTGCTTAGCAGCCTGCTTATTTCGTAAATACGTCAAATTTTGGTTGATACACATACAGCGTTCACTTACCAAAAATCCTCTGATAAACGCCCGTTTATCCAATTTCTCGGCATTTGAGAGGGGTGTTTATTGAAGGGGGCGTTTAACAGAGGGAGACGTTGATTTAAAACATTTATTTTAGTTTTTTTTTAGTTTAAGGTTCTCCAAATAATATCACAAAGTTGAGGCTACTAAGTACGATAGATTTGCGACCGGAATTCACAAGAAAAAATAAGATCGAGGAAGTGACTTAATTGGACATGTCCCATTTTAGTTATCAAATTTATTATATCATTTTTAAGTGCTGATCCAGCCAATTCTATAAAGATTACAGTCAAAGCGAAAACAGAAGATTGGTTTGGTTGTTCCTGGAAAATTTGATAGGTATATAATACATTGAAACTTCATCATAAAGTAAAAAAAGATTTATAAGAAGTTTCAACGCTTTTGTTTACTAAATCAAAAAACTTGAACCAGAACAATTTGAACACTTGTCACTTGTTTTACTCATAAAAAAGAGTCTGCTAATATTTCTTTATTAAACGCCTCTCTTAAGGGGCGTCTATTAGAAGGGGCGTTTACTAGAGGGAGACGTTTGTTAAATATTTTAGTTTTTAAATCTGGGTTTCTTAACAATATTCGATAGCTTCTAAAACAAAATTGTGGTAAATGTGTTTGTATAAAGATAACTACTGATTTTCACATAATAATCACACCAAATAGAATTCAGATTAGAATTATATGACTGTTATGATTATAACGCCCTTACGGTACTTAAGTTCTTAAACACGCGATTAGCTTTTCCAGTGTATTTTATTTTTATGGGAAACTTGATAGCAACCGCACTGAAAACGAGGATGGTAATTGGAAACGAGGTTGATATAGCTGGTCGCACTGTTGAGTCAATCCACACCTTTCGCAATTATAAAAGTTTGATACTAACGTAGTTGAGATTTTAAAACTAAACCCTCATGAGAAAAAAATAATAACTTTTATGTTTCAAACTTCGATTAGAAGGAATCTATGAATTTAACACCAAAATTACAATCTTATTATAACGATAGGATAAATTTTACACTTACGTGTTTAAATATTGATAAGTAAACGACATAACAAGAAAAACGCTTTTAAATAGAGTTGTTGAAAAAATATTTGAACTACTATATTTAATGAAGAGAAACGTGAGTTAGATTATTTTTTTACTCAAAATTTTAAGAGGGTTACAGTAAGCGTGGGCATTCGTTGTGGAAGAAAAACGTTTATGATGCACTCGGTTGCTTACTTGTTGTTGTTATGGCTTGCCGTTGGTTGCATCGGTAGGGGTTTATTATAATAAATTACCAGAAAAAAAATTAAGTAAAAAAAAATTAAGAGACCTGTGTAAAAAGATTTTTTGATTTGCATTGATTTTCCTGTATAAAAAAAAGCACATGATATCATGGATAAAAAATGTATTTGTACTATATTAACTTTTATTACCCGGGTAAAAGGGCGGCATCGATATTTTCGAAAATCGTGCAATGTGATTGGTTAGAACTTACGTCATAGCGGGCAATATTCCACGGTATTGCCCGCTACCATAGCAACCGTGTTTAAAGTTTAAATATGGTAGCATTAAATGTAAATAAACACGGAAAAAAGTAAACAAAATGCGAAACAGAAGTGAAACTTACTTTTATCTTTTAAAGAATTCAATGTTGTGGCTGCAATGAAAACCTGCTATGTTTACACGATATTCGATTTTAAAAAAATATTTTTTGTTCGAATGTACGTTCCACATGGGAATAGTTTCTATAAAGACGTGGTTTCTACATCCTGCTTTTATAATGTTATATTTTTTGTTGTAAAATGCAGTACCCGGATAATAATCCATATAATAACTGTTTATTTCGGGCAATACCTTCGAATATTGACCTCTGTCACGTATTGCCCTCACAAGCTCGGGCAATACTTTGACGTCGGTCAATATTCTCCGGTATTGCCCTCATAAACAGTTATTATAGGGTTAATCTCACCTGATAGATTTCTTTTCTCTAAGGCTAATTGCTATAAGGACGAAAGCTGACTCGATAAAGCATAACAGCCTTTAGACGGTGTGGTCTGGTAGGCACTTGTGGGAATAAATTTTGGAGACCCCTCAAGTAAACATTTTGCTGGTGTTGTAAATGGATTCAGATTTTCTTCTTTGAATCATTCATCCTTTTCAAACTGACTTTTTTTTACCTTTTGGTTGCTTATGGACTGCAGTTAATTTAAAAAAATACTGGGTCGTTGAAATTTTGAACGAGGATTCTTTAATGTCAAAACAGAAATTCAACTTTTATTCGATGCATATAAAGATGGGGCTTGCAAAGAACATATTGCTAGCAGTTAAATAAAATTATTTTTATGGTTAACAATTATATTAAATATTTAAGAAATAAACTAATTTGAGGGTTATTTACTTTCTAGCTAGAGCACCACCATTTGGTCTAATGGAGAAAGAGGTACAGGCTTTAATACTGACAAAATACAATGCTGAAGTAAAACCAAATGGTAACCGAAGTAGACAGTTGTATGTCTTCTTTGATATGAGGATAACAAAACTGGCTGGATTGGTATGATTTCCACTTTACTTTGCAGAATACTTAAGTGATGAACTATTTAACTTTCGTGATTTCATGATTTGTTTTCTTTAGCTTTTTTTGTCATTTTTTATCTGTTATATTTTGTGTTACTGGTTTAATGGCTTATCCTTTATGACGTTTAAGGATTGTTTATACTTTTGCAGGATATCAAAAATCAAGTTATGACATTAAACACATTTACCATGTTGGTATGTAGTTTTTCTCTTTGTCACTAAGCTATATTTTAGATCGAGGTTCACTATTATTGTTGCATCGATTTTTTGTTTAGAGATGGAGAGACAAAAATCTGGCATGGAACAGCTCGCTTTTGAATGGAACTGCCAGAGTGACAATGAGTAATACATTGATCTGGACACCAGATGTTATGCTGTATAATGAGTCAGTACCGAAAACAATATCTTAACTAGTTTATGTTTCTGTGAATTATCATTCCAATTCTGTTTTCTATAACTGCTAGCTAGTCATGAATATTTGTGACGTTTCTTTTCTGATAATAGATTTTAAGCATGTCCACAATCAGTATTAATTTGATCTTGAATAACTTTCATTGCTGTGGCAGTTTTGGTCCTGCAGTCTTTTTGCTATCGATATTAATAGTCGATATAGCGCGTGGAAAAATCCACTTAGGCAGGATAAAAGTTGTGGAGAATCTAAAAACAACCTGGCTTAATACTCACTTTGTCAAGAATTCTTTAAACTCAATTTCCGAAATTTTAAGAATATTTTAAGAATAATGACGAGGCTCGATAATCAGACATTAAAAAAATAAAATGTGTAAAATTCGATTATAATCTGAAATTATATCATTTTTACAGAGGGATATAAAAATGGCGCATTAGAAGCGGACTGTCACGATATTTATCAGGAACACTAAATTAAAAGCGGGGAAAATGGTCAGTAAGGATTTTTGTATTTTAATCATACAGATTAACATGTTGATTCGCTACTGAGATTCTCCACAAAAATGTCAGCGACTATTACATCGCTAAGCAACCAGACGCAATTATTCAACATGGTAGATAATCTGGGCTTCACTTTATTTCTAATTTTCTAATAGTGCTGAGGACGAAATATATACACACACAGATTTATATCGAACCAAAGTCAACATTGAGGATGATGGGAATGTGATTTGGGTTGCACCTGTCAAATGGAAAGCTTCATGTCACGTGGACGTCACGTGGTTTCCTGTAGATAAACAAGTAAGAAGAATTTCTTTCAAAAGAAATTTAACGTCAAACTCTCTCATGTCCTTATACAGTATTTCTTTCCGGGAGTGAAAATCTCAGTATCACAAAATTTTGTTCTTACTAACCTTTTTTTTTCGTTAGATTTGCAATATGACGTTTGGTTCATTTTCGTATAACGTCGATCGACTGAATTTAAAGTTTTGGTCAAAACCGAAGGATGGAATATCAGGTAACATACCAAAACGTTATATCAAAGTTTTTTATCCTAAAGAAAGGATATCTGGCATTTCTCATAATTCTGAAGAACTCTAAAAATATTTCCAATTTTTATTTTTTGGTTATGATACGTTAAGATCGTATTTGGAAAAACAACACAGCAACAACAATAACTTAACTTGAAGTGTACCACTTTAAACGATGATTTTACCTTTAGGTGGTACGTTTCATATCATGAACGGTGAATGGAATATTGACAAAACTATACCGTACGAAGAAGATCAGATGTTTTCCTGCTGCAAAAAACCATTTTCAGTGATCACCTATGAAATCCATCTATACAGACTTCCCTTGTATTATTTCTTATATTTGATCTTTCCTCTCGTCACACAACTTCTGCTGTTTCTCATCACATTCCATCTACCGCCTAATCTTGGAGAACGGATGGGATTCGGCATAACAATACTTCTGAATGTCACGCTCTACCTTGTGATGTTGTCAGAAAAGTTACCCGAAAAATCCGATAAAGCATCCGTTCTTGGCGTTTGTTTCATCACTTTATTTTCTCTGTTGTCTCTTGGAATGGCGTTTTCCGCCATGACCGTGTTATTTTCACAAAGAATGACTTCTCCTCCGCAAATGTTTTTAAACTACATTTGTAGAGAGTCAAAATTTCCAGACAAAAATGGAAATGTATACAAAAAAACATCTAAGATGGAGGGTAAAGTTAATCCTGGTTTTGAGGAGGGCGAATTAGATAGCGTCGAAATGAAACGCATGACGTCAAAAGAAGAACCGACGAGGAGGAAAATGTCTACTGCTGAAAATAGTTACAACGAACAATGGCTGCGCATAGCAAGATTTTTCGATAAATTTTTATGTGCACTCATGGCGATATTGACAATCTTGTTACCCATCATAATTTGTTTATCTTTCGACACGACGTATTTGGGACGGATGTAGAGCAAGTGTGTATTTGATATAATCTTTTATGGCGAAAAGCAACTTTATAACCAGACTCTTTAATAATCACTAAACTTTAATTTATTGATATATTATTTTGTAGAGAATATTGATGAATAGGAAATACATTTGTGGTGGGTGTACAGGTAGTTAAAGTATATCATCGTAGCCACGCTTGTGTTAAAGTTTTATACATACAGTGTAAAGAAACTTTATACGAGACATCGCACGAGATTTAGTTTTTGTGTTACTTTAAGCAAGTTTATTTAAGTGAGTATGTGAGGTGATGAACCTAAAATTGGGGTAGATAGCCGAATAATGACAGCTGACAAATCACATCAAACAAGGGAACCTGAGCATGCTTTGCATTTGTAAATAAAACCTGTATTCATTATACTTTGCCCAGAAAAATACGTTCAAGAGAGCCAATACGTTTTTTGTGGTGGTTTTAACTTAAAATAGGCTTTTCCTATATTGTTCAAAGTGATTTAAAGCTTTCACACACAAAAAAGATAGTGTATAGCCTGACTGAAAATTTTGTTCAAATTCAATATAAAGAGGACTGGTGTAGAAATTGCGTTTATGACCTTGTGTTACGTATTAAATTATTCAAATAATTCGATGGAACATGTCAACAAGTTAAACACAATCATCAATGAAGACATTTTGAAATTTTTTCCTCCAAAGCTTAAACCGCAGAGATTAGCTTCTTGTGAATTAATAAATAAAACAAAACGAAGAATGTATGTGAGCAAATAAGATATAAACGTGATAAATAAAAACAAAACTGGTGTAAACTTTTATTTTTTAATAAAGAGTAAAGTTGAAAATAGGAAGGTAAGAAAATTTTTGTGGCATAAATTATTTTACAATCATGTTACAACGTAAAGTTGTTTTTAAATGACAATATGGTATACAGAAACTTAAAATGGAAAATATTTGCGTAGTTGAAGTTATAAACATCACAAAAAAAAGTCATATCATTTATTTTATCAAAGCACAACAATGGTGTGGATTTCATCAGAAGAAGGTGGTTCACTTCATATTGACATCATTTCATATTCTGTTCTGCAAAATACACCTTGATATTCAAACAACGCTGACTCATGATGTTTAAAATAACTCATCATTTTGTAATTAGCAACAGTTATAAACATTTTAAAATGTTTTATTTTTTAATGTAATTTCCGATTTGAGAAACGGAATGCGGTATCATGGTGGTTTGTTATTAATGGTACACTTATATATTTTTGTGTTCATTAACAACACTTATATACACTAGAGAAGAAAAAAAGTTTTGAATATCTGGTTATTAGATTTCTATGTACAAGTGTCTTCGGTGTGTATTCAATCTTCATAAAATTGCTTGTTATACAGATGTTACATTGGATGGTTGGTTTCTATATAACTCTTAATACCTCTACATTCTTATTTTATCACTAAATGTTTAAATGCCAATATGTCTCACTTCATTCACACAGTATCAGTACCAGACCTAGGTTGTTCATCTATGGTAGTCGTATGTATTTTTGTTTTGTTTAACTTTATCATGTTTTTACTTGCTTTCACGGGCATGCACTATAAAGAATATCTGGATTCGCAGATAAGAAGGATAAAAAGATATCTTTTGAATATTTGCGTCCAAGAACGTTCTTACCAGGCCTTGTTAAGTAGCTGTTCGAATTACTTGCAACAGAATCTTACCAATTTAATATGCGTTTCTTCTCCTAATAGATTTCATGTATATGCTTGATATGACTTGATACAACCATATGTAATTGAACAGGTGCGACTATATCATATTGAAATCATAAAAACGGTCACCTACTTATCCAATTAAAAGCAAAAACACAGTGGTATTAAACACACAGAGTTTAAAGAAGCTGCGATTTTTTGTGTGATCATTTTTGTGTCTTTATTCATGCAAAGTTTGAACGTATGCAGCACTCTTCCTTAAATTTGAACAGGCAAATACGAAGTTTGCTCGAATTAACAGCTTATATAAATTTTTCAAATACTTAATTAGACCCCGTTAGGCCAACTTCGTACCCCTTTATTAGGAGCGTGATGATTTTCTAGATTTAATACGTCTATGCTGTGAAAATTGATTTTATAAGTAAAGCAATGTTTTAGCAACTCCCAAAACACCCTATTTCAACACCAGATCTCATGGCGCATATAGTTACCATTATATTTCCGTTTTCTAACTTTTTACAGTAACGTACCAGGTATCTTTAAAGAAAATCCTCCCAGTTTCACAGTTATTTTTTTAATATTTTCGCTGTTTTCACCTTTTTAATAAGAATGAGATCATTCTGACTTAGTGACATTTGACGTAATCAATGTTAAAAGGCTATAGATGTACTGTTCTATCCTTTCTCGTCTTGTTATTTTAGTTTACTTTCGCATATTCTAATTCCTGGTAACTTGGTGATTACAAGATATTACCTTGATATGACAGAGTAGTTAATGATGATGACAATGCTGAAAACTCAGGGTGTCTGTGGTGGCCACACTGAGAAATAAGTATTTATAGAAATGCTAACTCATATTGGTGTCTCCTGCCACACATCACCAAAACCTCCCCAAACCGCGGAAACGAATTCCCTGCGAAAACTTACCCGTCAATTAAGTTTATTTCAAATTTTTACAATCTATTTAACATTGTATTTCACTTTGACTATCTTCCACCAATAGTTTTTGACAAATCAATAACAACAACAACAACAACAAATTTCAACCTTTTTCTTTATTAAAGGCAAAGCGGAGAAAAGTTTTATTAGTAAACTTCTCTACAGGGACACCATCGGGACATCAAAAAGTGTCTGCTACGCAGTAGTTCTTCTCAAATGTCCTTAAAATACTTAATGTGCTTATATTGCTTCAAAAGCCTGCTCCAGGATGTTAAGGTATAGTAAAATCGACCAGAAAGTGTTCATTCGAAAAAAAAACTAAAAGTGACTCAGGGCTTCACAAAAAATTTCGAGATCTTGCTTTGTCTTGACGCAGACAACTTAATATTTTGAACTTGTATCAAATTTTCTTAAATAAAATCGACAAACGTTTTACAAGAATTGTTTCATATCACCCATTGTTTGGCGTGTCAGCTATAGAGCAGTGAGTTTGAGGGGGTAATATAAATTACGGCGTCGGGCTTGGTTTATTAAACTTGTTGTTAAAAAAGGAAGAAACAAGATTCGTTTAGGGGGATTCGTAGGGGTTGGAAAAAAAAATTATACGGTATTGTATGGATTAAATGGAATCTAGATATTTCATCTTTCATTTCAATAATAATTAATTTTTTGCCTTTTATCTTTCTCTACAGATTATCAAACATGGATTCATGGTAAAATTAAACGGTTTTTTTCTAAAAAAAGTTATAATGATGTTCGCACAACGATAAACGTGTTTTTAAAACGGTTGTTTGATTTTGGTTGTTGCACACTAGCCTAACTTAGCAAACCATCATGCGAATTTAGTCTGAACTAACAACTTACCAACAACTAACCAACAACTAACTAACAACTAACCAACAACTTACCAACAACTAACCAACAACTAACCAACAACTTACCAAGAACTAACTAACAACTAACCAACAGCTAACCAACAACTAACCAACAATTTACCAACAACTAACCAACAACTAACCAACAACTAACCAACAACTTACCAACAACTAACTAACAGCTAACCAACAACTAACCAACAACTAACCAACAACTTACCAACAACCTACCAACAACTAACCAACAACTAACTAACAACTAACCAACAACTAACCAACAACTAATCAACAGCTAACCAACAGCTAACCGACAACTAACCAACAACTAACCAACAACTAACCAACAACTAACCAACAACTTACCAACAACTAACCAACAATTAAACCCAGCAAATACAAAAAACTAAGCAACATTGAGCCTCAGTCTAGATTCTGCCAATACCTCATTTAAAATTTTTGTCGCAATTTAACAGATTTCACACTCCTCTGCCTAATATTTCCATCATTATGATTCATCGCAATAGATGTGTGGACACTCCCACTCCGAAGACATCTTATTAACAGATTACTACGTAAGAATAAGGGTTCCTTTTAATTTATTGGGCTAAATTATTTATGAAATTTGATTAAATCTACCAAAAAGGAAAACAACATGATGAAAATTGAAAAGTTTTTATTTCCATGTAAACAAGAAAGTGCGGAGGTTTTCGTGGTCGTAGTACATTAATATTAATTTGCAAGTTTAGAACTTATTCGGTTAATTTTTATTTGCTTCAATGTATAGTATTTTCAATTGAAACTACAAGTTTCTTATGAGCACGTGGTCAAATTCTCTATTCGGAAATCATTTGGGAAATAACTTTCGACTGAAGGGATGTTGAAATCAATTCACAATGATATTTTTAGTTGTTTTTCTTATGTAAGCTTGCCTTACAATGTAAAATTTTCAGAAGAAAATACTGTAAAAACGAGTTGCATGAAAATGAAGAAGAAGAAGGCAGAAGCTCTTTGCCATTCGCTTTTTAATTTTTAAACAAATGGCATCGCTAACGCAATGTGTCCATATCTTGATTAATCTTTTTCAACATAGTAAAGATATTGTTTTAGAAAGGTTTTCATAAGCAAATTGGCAATAACGAGAACACGTACATAGTTTGTTTTTTTTTCATTTATGTCTTTTAACTGTTGGTGAATTAAACATTACATTGATTTTCTTTTTGGTAAGGATGAGGTGATATGCGATTGGTGGTGAAAATTTTCTTCGTTTGATTGGTTGCCTTCCTTTTGATTGTTTATTTGCATGAAATCTTTGTCGTCTCTTTTTTGAATCGCAGACAAACCTTTTCTCCCACGTCAGTGTTGTCTCAGGATGCCAGAAATATGTCAGTTTGGTAGAAATAATTTGCACCGCATAAAACCAACATTGGCAAGCGGGGGAAGGGAGGAAAACGGTTCAGTAACAGCAATTTTGTTGATTTATTACATTTTGTCTACGATTGAAAAATTTCGTCTACAATTTGTGCTTTCTGGTAATGACTTGATTTCTAATATCCGCCATTGCAACAATCAGGTTATGGAAGTGGTACTAAAAGAATCAATTTCCTAATTTTGAAGAAGGTGTTCTTCACTGCACTTTGGTGTTCTACAGTTATTAGATATTTTACTCACTGTCTATAGGGAAAACACTTTCGGATGTCGGATATACAACCGTTTTGGACATCAAGATGGCGTTGTTATTTTTATATCATTAAAATTATTTTTTTTAATTTAGGATTGCTATAAATAGAAATGGGTGCGGCTGCAGCGATCACATTGTTAGCCATATGTCTACTTTGCTATATTCTTGGATTAACCGGACTTATCATTGGTTGTTATGGTCACGCGTGGTGGGTTTTTGACACTGCTACGTATAAAAAGGAAATGGGATTATGGAAAGTTTGTGAACGATTGCTGAATGCAGAAACAGTCTGCACAACTAGAAAAGATCTTTTTGACTTTGATGGAAAGCAAAACGCAGGTGCATATTTGGCATCTTGTCTGCGATGAATTCGAATTTAACTTTTAAAAGGTTTTTTTACACACTTAAATGCTAAAGTCAAGTTTCCGTTGCAGAACTAAGGTTTTGTTGCTACAACGTTTTTCTAGCAGGAACACTACTGCCAAAGGAAATCGATCGTAAAAATTGATGTTATTTTTTATCGTCAGCAAAATTTGACATTTTTCATTTACTTCACAGTACATTAGAAATATTTGCGATTTAATTCATCAAAATACCGCTTTCGCAAAAAGAAAGTGCTCAAAATCATTTTTTCTATTAATCTTTCAAATTCTATATCTAAGTAATTTTTTATCTTTTTCTAGAAAAAGACACCATTCTCATAATTCTGATAGCGGCTGCAGTATTTTGTTTCTTAGCATTTCTAACAACTCTTCTGATGATATGTTACAGAAAACGTGAAGGGTCATGGAAGTGTTCAGCATTGGTATCATTTTCCGTTGCATTAATTGGAGGTAGACTTTTGTATCCCACTACTACATAACAAAATGCCTTGAAAGTAAACAAATATAGAATAAATACCTTAATAAAATGGAAATGAGGTCATGGAGAATGACGAAGTACATATATAGCGTTTGGTTGAACTGTTAACAAAAAAAAACAACCTTTAAGAATGTTTTGTTTGAGGATTCAAAATATTTATTTTTTATAAATGACAACCGGTTACAACAAGTTTTATGTGTGTAATATTTGACATCTACATGAAAACAAGATGTCAGAATTTACAAATTAAATCTGACTGTCAAAATAATTACTGCATAACTAAAAGGGTCGGATTGAGTAGCAATTATACATCTCTAGCTTTTCTAATTCAATTCAGTTTTTGCCGACTTGAAATGCCATCTGCCTGCCTCGTGTCGGTAAACTTGTGTTTCACGTCGGCAATTTATAAAAAATAAGAAATTAGAGTCAAACATTTTTAAGTTCAAGTTACACCTACATTTAATGAAAACCACGTCGGCATTTGCCTCAGTAACTTCCGATTGCCACCGTGAATTAAAAAGGCTGTGCTCACTTATTTAGTTATACTAAATCTAAAACTTTTTATAAATGCACCTGTTGTGGGAAGACAGCAATTTTCACTATGTTTTCTTATTCCTTTCTAGCTCTGATAGCTTTTGGTGGACTTGGCTATGCAGAATTTGAATTTGAAAGGCAATGGAGCACAAATGATCATGGATGGTCAGTTTTACTAGCATGGATCGGTGCTGCAGCACAACTACTTGCAGCAGTCATTTCTTGCATACTTATGTTTGTCGTACCTACTGAAAGTGGTAGTAAACAAACTGTGCATTATGTTGGGAACACTAACCCAACCTATCAAGCAGATTACTATAGATGAGTTGTCATGTTCAAGATTAAGACTGTCAATAGTGTCCACATGCTGACAAAACCAATGTCTGTCCATGTAACGAATTAAAAATGATTCTAACTGTAATATATATGATATAGTACGTTTATATTTACTTATTTAAATATAGATGTTGAAAGATTTTAAATTTTATCCACATTGCGATTAATAACCTCTGATCTTTCCTCTGCAACTTTTGATTTCGTGACAAAATATTGAGTAACGTTTTTATTGAAAAAAAATTATTAGCAGATAAAAATTCAATTAAAACAAGTAGTTTGTATCTCAGCTTTTATTAAATGTAGAGGTATATAATAGTCCTAGATAAAACATAATTTTATACAAAAATATATAACTGTACATTAAATTCAAAATTATGTTCTTCCTTGGTGGCTTTCCTCTTCTTCCAGATAGAAATAAAGGATTCATATTCCCTGTGTTAGTAGTAATTCGTAATAAGTTATAATAATGGCTAAAATAAAAATATCCCAATGCTCCTTAACAGAACCTACATTTTAAACATATTCCGCCTTTTTTTTTATTCGTTCCTGTCGAAATCACCCGCAATAGGATATTTAATCAACTCGGAAACGTCATTGTGACGTATTTTGTTATAAGCGTCATAACGTTTTGTTCTATTACCACAGTTGCTGTATAAATTCCTCTATATTGATAGAAAAGTGTCTAAACAGTTTCTCGACCTGCTAAAATTGCCCGAATTCACTCTTATTTGAAGTCAACTTTTTACATAATACCCACACAGGCATAACTTAGTCTGTTTAAAAGCTGGTGGAAAAAGGAATTGTTCCATGAATATACAATTATCTTTGGGAAAACGGAGCACTTGATGCCCTCTCTCCAACGATTGTATTTTTAAAACTTCGGCTGAAAACGTAATTTGCCGCTTATACTAAAAGTTGCTTAGCAATCCTGCAGATTTGAGTACAGTTGCTTAAAAACTAGTTGCTTGTAAATAATACGTAATAAAAACCGGTTGGTTATAAAAAAAGGCTCATGTATACTTTATTTCGTCAGAAGAACTACTGAACACACTTTGAACACCATCATACAATGTATGTTTCCACAAAATAATAATGGCGATAATTTTTTACATCCCAATTTATAGTCTTAACGACCTAATCCTATAACGTCCGTCATAGCTTTTCCATTTTCGATATATTTTTGTATGTTCTTTTTATTTTTAGAGCATTCAGCGTCGTATTTAGTATAAGGAGGCGCCGTCCTTGTGTATATACCAATATATGTCTTTATGAATGTGATGTACCATTTCCAAAAAGCCTCGTGTTGAGAAAGTCCAACTTCTCTTCCAGACCAAAACATTAAACGCATCCATATTCTAGAGTCGTCGAGTTTAAAACGTTGGCCTCTCTTTTCATCTTCCCGTTTGTTGCAATTCCACGCGCGAGAGTGCGATACGTGTCTCATGCCCTCTCGTCCTGAATCTGCCCAAACATCCCCTTCCCCACCCATCTTTTCAATGATCCAGTCGCCTAATCGTTGACCGTGTGCTGCTGCTCCGTCTGTATCAAACATAAACTTCGACAACGTTTC
Organism: Hydractinia echinata; assembly: GCA_030067915.1. Lineage (NCBI taxonomy): Eukaryota > Metazoa > Cnidaria > Hydrozoa > Anthoathecata > Hydractiniidae > Hydractinia > Hydractinia echinata. Next base: position 1,418,737 of record JASGCC010000078.1, on the reverse strand, counting down.
GTCTTCAAACGCATGGGCGTAAAATCTAGTTGTCATTTGGCGTATTTTATCACCGCCCCCAACGTCTTTTAAAAGATCAGCTGTAAACTTCGAATTTTGTAAGTTTTCATGTGGTAAGGATTTTGACGGGAAAGATTTCACTTCTTGCTTACCAGGTACTGTTTTATGAGTTGTTTTGTGAAATGGACAAGATGTAAACTTCTCGAACTGTATTTGCTTACTAACATTTTCAATTGGACATTCCAAATGATGCGCCATGTTTAACAAAACCTAGCTAAGCACATAAGTTGTAAATTTATGTAAAAAAACCCAACAAAAACAATGGATGAAGGAGGCTCCTGCACTTTGAGATGTATATAGCTACGTTACACTTTAAGTTCTGAAATATGCGGGTAAGGGAACAAGGGGCTGTAAGCCTAATTTATTGCTTGGCAGACGAAATACCAAAGAAAAAAGCGAACAGCACAGCGAGATCTCACCATTTTTCAATCGTTAGAAACATATTATATAGGTAGAGAATTTTTCTCTTTTTTATGATCCAAAAAATCAACCTACCTTTGTGTTTCGGCAAAACTTTGAAAAACTCGTGAAACAATGCTTGTTTTTTTTATTGTGTATATTTTAAAAATATACTTTGCCAAGTACTAAGATAATTTCAGTACTAAAACATTTTCTTCTGAAAAAATGTTGAGTGAATTATAGATTCTAAATTTCTGTTCACTTTTATATACCTTGCATAGAACTTTCTAGATAACGAAATAAATTCCAGAATAACAAACAATTCTAGAACAAATAAAATCTCCTGCTTCATACTGGCTTGTAGTATTATAACAATGTTTTTGTCCAGAGTCACCAAGATGGAGATCTTATTATAATAAATAATAAGTTCTTGTAGTTATCATAGCAGTCCCTTTGTTTAATTATACTTGTTCTCCTTCAAATTGTTTCATCTATAGATAGCTATGGCCTGTAAGGCAAATTCTCAGCCAAAGGCTCTGCATAGGAGTGCGTACAAATTTTTAAGAACTGTATAGTTCTAGAACATTCCGTTGAATGTTCCGTTGATCTAGAAAATTCGGTAAGATGTGTATAAAAGTGAACAGAAAATTAAAATCTAAAATTCATTTTTCAAAACAAAAAACTGTAGTACTGAAATTATCTTAGTACTACTTGGCTAAGTATATTCTTAAAATATATACGCAATAAAAACATCAAGAAATATTGTTTCACGAGTTGTTTAAAGTTTTGGTAAACATGACGCATCATTTGGAATGTCCAATTGAAAACGTTAGTAACCAAATAGAGTTCGAGAAGTTTACATCTTGTCCATTTCACAAAACAACCCATAAAACAGTACCTGGTAAGCAAGAAGTGAAATCTTTCCCGTCAAAATCCTTACCACATGAAAACTTACAAAATTCGAAGTTTACAGCTGATCTTTTAAAAGACGTTGGGGGCGGTGATAAAATACGCCAAATGACAACTAGATTTTACGCACATGCGTTTGAAGACGAAACGTTGTCGAAGTTTATGTTCGATACAGACGGAGCAGCAGCACACGGTCAACGATTAGGCGACTGGATCATCGAAAAGATGGGCGGGGAAGGGGATGTTTGGACAAACTCAGGACGAGAGGGCATGAGACGCGTATCGCACTCTCGCGCGTGGAACTGCGACAAACGGGAAGATGAAAAGAGAGGCCAACGTTTTAAACTCGACGATTCTAGAATATGGATGCGCTTAATGTTTTGGTCGGGAAGAGAAGTTGGACTTTCTCAGCACGAGGCTTTTTGGAAATGGTACAACACATTCCTAAAGACATATATTGGTATATACACAAGGACGGCGCCTCCTTATACTAAATACGACGCTGAATGGTCTAAAAATAAAAATAACATACAAAAATATATCGAAAGTGGAAAAGCTATGACGGACGTTATAGGATTAGGTCGTTAAAAGTGTAATGTAATAATTTCTTACGTGTATATACTAGTACTAAACTGTGTCCTCTGTTTATCATAAAGCCCTTCAAAACTTATTGCTTGCTTTATGTAAAGACCAAATTTTCAGGCGCAAAATATCTTAGGATACGAAGTTAGAGATAGTAGTCATAAGCTCTTGTGCGAAATAGACGATGCTGTGTAACAACCAAGAAAAAAAGCAGATCTTTGATTTAGTTTAAGCGAATACGAAGTACCAATAACTTAAAAAATCCAGCTAATGGCCCTTTTTGAGGCTGGGCGTTTGAAAGAGGAATGGTTATGCTTTGTTGGAAGAATTGTTCAATGTGTAAACCCCTTAAAATATTTTTTAGTCCAAATTGCGAAAATAAATAGTTGTAAGGCTTATCTCCTCTAAGAGGAATATCTCAAGCGGGAATGATTTTGACCATTTTGATATGTTGGCAGAAACTTTCGTCGCTAAAGTGGAATTGATTTCTACTTTCAAGCCGCTGAAATTTACGCCAGCTAATCAGAATCTTTGATTATTACGCTAGCCAATCAGAATCTTTGATTATTCCACTTCACACGGAACAACATTCTATTAAAGATAATTAACTCCTATATATATGTGTGGCACTCGAGGGCTAAAATATGCTAATATCAGCAGCAAAAATCTGAAAATCGTAAGGCAGAACCACATTTTTTCAAAATTACCCAGGGTTCCTCGACGTTGTCCATCATATTGGCTAGCGCTGAAACTTGTGAACGAGACGCGGTTGGAAGCTAAGGAATCGTGGCTTGGATCATTGTATTTACAAGAATTTGAGGTACCCCACAATGAGAAGTAAAGAACAGAAACGCCTTTCTGATGTCTGATGATGAGGGATGGTCACATCTGGATAATATTTATTTTGTGATTTTAAGCTACCTAGCTAGTACCATGCCAGCACTCCAGGGGCCCATTTGTTATTAAATAATTAAGTGATAAAGTACAAGAGCTAAATATGTTATTTTTATGTAGCTAGCTACACAAAATATTTTTCAAGGCATTCTGTCATTTTAAATAAAGATAGCTAGCTAGCTATTTGGACCTCCCATAACAGTGAACAGTCAAGACTTGAGTATATAGCTAGTTAGGTATGCAAGGCATTGCATGTTGTTTAAATATGTTGTCACGACAAACAGAAACCTATATTTCATAAATAAATTTCTGCAAATGTTCAGGTTTCTTTTATCGAACAGAAACCTATTTTTCATAATTAAATTTTTGTAGATTTTCAGGTTTCTTTTATGAAATAACAAAATTTGGGAAAGTACAGCCAGAAGTAATATTCGCTTGGAGCGGGAAGACCTAAAGTCTCTGTCCAGGTTAAGACTTAGTAAAGGGTAAACTGTGTCACACGGAGGACACTTAGTGTAATGTGTTACAAATCCAGTGGAGCGCTTATAGCATTAAAGGTATAATATATTTTTAATAAACCAACATTCACAGGACTTATGATGAAGCCTATTGTTACTTTAGCATTAGTTTAGCATATTTCATTTTGCATAATAAGTTCCTGTAGATATTCAAAAATTAATTGTGAGTGGCACCAGGCTGAGCGATTAGTGCAAGTAAACGTGTTGCAGATCCAGGTGGACAAAAAAATAACTTTCTAACCACTTTGTATTTATACGGCATAAAATTTAGATTATGTATTTGGCACTGTGCTTTAGAAGCACATTCCCACTCTCTGAGCTGGATAAGGTACTTGGTCCTAAACCTGGGACACATTTTATCTGTTTGAATTATTTTTAATCCTGAGAATCACTTTGAATGTTGTCTGTACACATGGCTTGTCAAAATTGATATGCTGTCAAAAACAGCTTATCGGCGTCTCCAAAAATGGCTAAATTTAGGAACTTAGAAACTATAATAGTAGTAAAAAAAAAATTGGGTTTATTTCATCAAACTGGTCTAAAAACATATAATACTAAGTTTCAAGTCATTATTTCCATTTTTAGGACTTTTACTTAGTATAGTTTTAGCATAGTTTTTCATACCGCTGACACCAAAATGGATGCAGGGACTAATCGATTTGAAATTAATTTATAATATTTTAATAACAAACTTTTTCTCTTTATGTGTTTTTATTTTCCTGCAAAAGTTGTTGCATAGCTTATGTATATGACATTAGGATGAGGACGAAAAAGTTACTGTGGGACATGGGTTTTAAACCTTAAAAATTTCCAGCGAGAAATTTGAAAACTAATAAATGACAAAATCGCAAAAGTTTATCTTAAAAATTTTTGTTAATGTGAAAGTAATCCACATGAAAAAGTTTCTGATGTTTTTTATGAAGAAATCTTCCATATTACCCATATGGAACACTGAATTTTTCCGCAGGTGTTCTCAAATATGTGTAATATAATTTTAAAAAGTGATGTAATTTTCCTCTTAAGTTTTGACATTTAACCCAGCTAAAAAGCTCAGCCTTGTCCTTTCATACTTAGTCTAGCTAGCTATAGCAAAAAAGTTTAATATTCAAACTTGACCTATTTTACTGAGTAATAAGTAATAAATGCTAGTTTAATCCTAAATCTAGCTACAGGGTAGCTAAGCTACCTGGAAGAACAACATCAAACAACGTCGAGGCTGTTCTCTTTTGAAAACAAACCCAGTGGTATTTTTGTAATAAGTACCAAATTTTATGTGTGCATTTCTTGCGCTTATGAGTGTAACAAAAGTGCCCTGTACGTAAATCCTAAACATTTATGTCATTGGCTTACTCTTTACGAATGACACCACGTAACAAAGAAACCGTGCTTTGCTATTTCCTGTAACCTATACCGAGATTTGGTCATTGAAAATGATTCTTATTAAGAAATAAAATATGGAAAATCAATCAATCAAGAGGTCTTCTACAAATTTGATGCTATATGAAAAATAAATCCAACCCTTGAAATTAAATTCCCGCAAAATAAAAAATCCCGCGAAATAAAATAATTCCCGGGAAATCCTGGGAAATCCTGGTAGCCCTAACAGTAAATCTTCCTGCGCAAAGTTCTTTCTATTACAATTATGTACCCGGGATAGCTTCTTCAGTCCCTAATAAGATACTCGCCAAGAGGGTCCTAGTGCATTTAGAGCTACAAAAACCATGCAAGCAAAACAATCGCTAACTAGACAACAATATAAATCGTATTCTCATGCTGAACGCCAAGCAGAAAGGATCGATTCACAATTTTATATTCTCTGGCATGACTCAGTTGGGGTTGAAACCATGTCCTTCCGCATTTGACATGAAAGCTCCACCACAAAGTTACTAATCAGTCAAAGAAATATGAATGAAAAAAGTCACAGGGATGGGAAAGTCGTGTGTAATTTTATAACTTAAGGCATGGGTAAAACCCTTTTTATCAAAGTTTTTCTTACGAGTTTATTACTTATTATTTGATTGTTATGAATACGATCAGGAGGCAACAACTACTACTCGATGACGTAAGAATATAGCTTTTACTGGTTGGTCAGAATCTAGCTATTTTTTAAGCCGCTGAGAAATATACCAGTTATACATCTAACAAGGCATAGTTAATTCAAAAAGAATTTCAAAAAATTATTTATTATTTTAGCGTACTTGTTACCAAAATTTATTGCGAAAATAAGAAAAATATATTTCTAATAGAATTCATCTTTCAGCATTGAACAGAAATTAAAAAAAAATATTTACAGTACTAATCGTAAGACACAGCGAGATGAAATTGATCACCATGAGTATAGCTTTCCTCCGTCGTCTGTTTTAATGTCCATCATTGTCAGCAATTATCACGAAGCTAAAAAAACATGTTGATATAATAAATTTTCCTGGATAAAATTTCACGAATCTACGATTAAGAAGATTTGTACTAAATAAACTTTCACAGATGGACATTTTAGAAAGCTTCGCAAAAAAGGCATCCAACATCCAAAAATTCGCGAAATTTCCTTCGATTATAGTTATAGTAGCTCTAACTAATCCTTTTAAGCCTTATTTATAAAAAAAATGGACAATTTTAATTGCGCGAAAATTGCTAACATTTAGAAAACAGCAGTCAATGTCGACATTTCGTTTTTTGCATCGGAACGGAAACATTCCGTTTCACATATTGAATAGGCTCAGTTTCGTGTGGACAGACACCTATCCAGTACGAAGTTAGATCTTTAGCGCAACGTGTGAACATGGTCAGTGATACCGTTCTTTTTTTGAAGTGTACGATATTTAATTTTCATCGCACCTCGCGATAGGTAGGAGGTTATGGTAAAGCGAGTGACACAACTTACACTTTTGATCTTCTGGAATGGCGTTGAGATTTTTCTTCGCACTATCTAATGTGTTCTTCATTAACATGGCTACCGTCATTGGTCCAACACCTATGAATATCATAACACGTAAGTAGCACTGAATTAAATTAAAAATTGGTATTCTTTATACTTATGACTCGATCACTTCTAAACAGCGTTGCAGAAATACGTTTGCTTTCTACATGGTTTTATTTGGCAAAATTATGTAAAGGTAGTGGTACATAGTACACTACAAATGCAAACACAGTTCTGCTTGTTGAGCAAGACAAATATCTCAGGTGCTTTGTAATAGAATAGAAGTAGGCGTACCTCCCGGAACAGGTGTAAGCCAGGAAGCGTATTTTTTAGCTTCTGCAAATTCCACATCACCAACAAGACGACGGCCCGTCTTACGTGTGCTATCTAATAACATAAGTTATGTCAGCATAATTAAACACCCTTCGGAACATAAAGCCGATCGGTACATAACACTGCATCATTTACGGAAAAACACCTCAATGGAAGCAATTCTTTGCGAAAGAAAAGATTGCAGAAATTAAGTTTACGACTACGAGAAATTGTAAAATATGGAATAAGAAATCGCATGAAAAAGTAACCACAATAGCTATTACCTTGCATATCCAATGTTTATTTTAAATTTTGTACTGAATTTACAGAAAAATTGCAACAAGTGGGTACAAAAAAGTCCGTCCTTGTTTAAGAAATGGGAAATTTAGGTTTGCGTATACGAGGCATATTCATTAACTCCGCGTTCGTTTTCTTCGCAAACATTTCTTCTGCATTTTTTTCTTCTAAAGGTATGTTTTTATCAGACTACTTTCAGCCACGCTAATTCTACATCAAACTTCGTCCGTGTTTATTTTTTCAAATGTGTACCATTGTTAAACTCTTACAAGCAAAAACATAACATCGGTTATATTTACGCCCAGTAAAAATTAACGCCACTAAACACAGGCGTACGAAGGACCAACAAGAGGTAGTTTGACTCCTTTTTAAAAGGGTACATAAATTTATACCAGGAACAACATTTATGCCACAGTCGATGACAACAGCTCCCGGTTTAATCCATGATCCTTTTACCAGCTCTTTTCTACCACATGCAGCAACGACTATATCACCCTGTTTCACCTGAAAATAATTTTAAAACAATTTAAGATTTGACAAACCAAACTAATAGGTAACCATCCTCCCTGTTAATAACAAGTTAAAGAATGAAAAATTGTGGCACAGAAGTTGAATTCATGAATCATTAACTCAAGTTTTTAACACACGGACCTTTACTGACTAAACTGGAAGTAATAAAGACTTTTGGTTTAAGGCTCTAAGACTTACGCTAAAAACGAGAATTTTTTTTTAACTTTTCTCTAAAAACCATTAATAAGTGTATGCGAGGCGGGCCATCTAATGCGGGTACGTCACTGCAAGGTATCTAATAATTCCTATTTATTTATTTATCTTAATCTCTGTTGCAGACAAAAAAATTACCAAAACTCTGCGGGATTTGCAATAATTTTATCAACATAACATTTACAAAAATAAAAAAGTCACATACAACATCCTCTAAATTCTTCGTGCGTGAATGACAAATTGTGACAGTAGCATTTGCCCATGTTAACAAGTTAGCCATTGGCGAACCCTGAAAGATAAACCATCTGTCAAAATAATACATCATTGATTTAGAAATCTACACTAAAATAAAATAAAAACACCTGCTCACCACAATTTTACTACGACCGATCACAACTGCATGTTTCCCTTCAATGTTTATTCCAGACTCTTTTATTAAATGTATGCAACCACGTGGTGTACAGGGATGAAAACATGTTGAAAGTTCACCACGTGATAAGCGACCAGCACTGATTTCGTGCAGCCTAAGTTATATTATATGAAGTTTACATTCCGAAGCAAGGGCACATACATTCATTTTAACTTCTAAATTTTTTTGAAACAATTTGCCTTATTTTTAAAACTTATACATTCTTCCACAAGACCGAAAGATTACCCTGACCAATACACTCTATTTTCCTACCAGATACAAGTGGAAAATTAATCGAGATTGACGAATTTTAACAACTTGGTTAAGGCAAGACACAATATGTTCATGACCATTTACATGTACTTTCTACCATACTTATATCTCTATTCGACAGTGCAAATTAGCGTTTTTCGGATTTATAATCGTTCGCATACGAAAGAATTTAATTTCACAACTTGTATAGAGTATTTTTGTGTAGCACCTACCCGTCAACATCTTTGGCAGGTAGGACAGCATTTGTACACTTTGCAGCATCAATGTTTTGTTCACAATCGAGCGGTAACTGCACAATAATGCCATGCACAGCAGAATCTTCATTTAATTTATTAATTGCTTCTAAAACTTCTTCTTCAGATATAGTTCTTGGAAGCTTCACGTGTTGTGCATCAAGACCAAGCTAAATCACATTTCACATCTACATTATAAAACTTGCTTTAAGTCCATTTTTTTTTAAAACTTATTTATAAAAAATAAATCATAGGTGTGCCACCTTGGTTACCGAAAAATATAATTCCTGGTTGGGAAGTAAATGCTGCTGCAAAGCTAGGTAAATGATTGGTTAGTTGTTAGTTGATTGTTTAGTTTGCTGTTGGATAAGTACACTTCTATAAACTATGAAACCACATTGGTTATAACCAGAAAAAAGAGTCTTAAATTGTTGCTATAATTAAGGCACTACCTAATTATAATTTGAAAAAACAACGCAATATGTATATATTGCTTTTTTATACACCTGTAAAATATTGATAAAACTGAATGTTTTGTGTTTGAAGTTTCTTATCAGAACACGCACTTAAATGAAACTTTCTTATACATATACAAAATTCAACATATTTCTCTGTCTCTTACAATGACAATTACTTCTCTGTGTAGAAGAAGCAGATTATTTTTTGACCTCTTTTCTTTCTAGATGTTAATTAATTTTTGACCCTTAATGTTTCTATAAAGTTCTTCAAAAAAATGTACCTCTGAACCAGTTTTTATTTTCATTCCTACATATACATTTGAATCTTCTCTGTCTCCAACCTAAAAAAAAGAAAATTTATCATGCAAAAGTAGCATATAGGGAGATAACATAATCTGTGGATCATTGAACTACACCAAGGCTGGTGAAGTTAATTAACAGCTGTGTATCAAATATTTAGCGGTTCAAGCATTCACTTTATGCTGAAAGGTTGTGGTATTGGTTGTGTTATACTTTAAATCTAATATAAAGTGCTTTGAGTTGGTGCTACAAAACATCTCACAAAACAGCACCAGCATTACCTGTACTATAGCTAAACCAGGTTTGAAATTTGGGTTATCTTTTCTAATTGTATCAATTTCATCCTTTATTTCCTGTTTAAGATTTCTATAAAATAAATGCCACAGCAAGTGTATTATTACGCATGTATATATACAAGTAAAAAAATTAAACCACAATATAGAATAACATTTTACCCTGATATCACTTTGCCACTTAATATTTGGGCTTCACCACTAGATGAATCCATCTTTGTTTTATTTACTAAATTGATAAACAAAACATTTATATATATATTTAAAGGTTAAAGCTATAACTTTGTTAGGTAAAATGTGAGAATTAGTTAAAGATATAATACTTACTTCCTGGAAAGACTGTTTTAGTCAATCTAGAAATCCATTCATGGGGGATTTCTAGATTGACTCTGAAAGATAAAAACTTTTTCTACGAGATGATATCTCTTATAATAATAAGCCAGTTCCATGTGTCTGTCTGTCACTTTTGCAAACACGATATTTTTTACCACCCGAATGCGCGAGTTTTTCGAGTTTTTTTGTTTTGTTTACATTTGTCTCGCAACCGTTAGAAACCACGTGATAGAAAATAAGCAGTACGATTCGCTGAAATACATACTTTCGAACGGGACGGCATTCGAATAAAAAGTTCCGTTAGCGTAAAAACAAACAAACATAAGGATTGTTTCCACTGATGGAAGTCTTAAACGAAAGCAGACTTCCATCACAGGTCACTTGGTCTGGAAGATTATTCCACACTTTTGCAGCTCTAAATGGGAAGGCTTTTTTGCCAAATTCCGTGTTGACCAAGGGAAGTGTGAACCTGTTTTTTGAAGCTCCTCTTGTTTAATGATTATGACAGTTTTTTGTCAAAAGGAATTTTGAGCGCATGTAATCAGGAGCAATGTGATTCTTGGCTTTGAAAACTAATATGGCATCGTTTTTGATGAGTAAATTATTCATTGAATATTCCCTCTCTTTCCCAAGAAAGGTACGGACACATTTTAATCGTTTATCTAGTTTTCCCAATCTACCTTGGGTGGCACAAGCCCATGCCGAGGAGCAGTAGTTGAAATATGGCATGACAAGTGCATTAATTAAAAGGTTTTTTGTGTGAGGTGTTAAACAGGATGCAATGGTTCTAATTTTAGAATATTTAATTAGTATTTTTCTATTTATGTCATTAATGTGCTCTTCCCATTGCATTTTTTGATCAAATGTTACCCCAATATATTTAACTTCTTCGCTCCTCTTCAAAGGAATACCTTCAAAGGAATAATACATTTGCTCGTGCACTAACTTTTCAAAAATTTTCATAGGAATTGGCAAAATGGAGATAGGCCGATAATTAGTAGGATCTGTTTTATTGCCACTTTTAAAAATAGGCGAGACCCTTTTAGTCTTCCAACATTTAGGTACATAACCAGTAAATAAAGATTTGTTAAAAGGACTTGATAAATAAATACTTAAAACTGACGAACCTGCTTTTAGCAGTCGTAAACCAATTCCGTCCAAGCCTGTAGCTTTATTAAGTTTTCGTGAACTAATTATTTTTTCGACACTTTTGGTCTCAATATGAGCCCACCGAAAATGTGTTTCCGCTAACAGGTGGATTAACATTAGTAGTGTCAGAAGAAAATTTAGAGGCTAGTTTGGCACCAACACTGACAAAAAATGAATTGAATGTGTTGGAAATTTCTTTTGGGTGAGAAGTTTCTGTACCATCGTTTTGGACTACTCATTTTATTGAGGTAGTATTGCCTGACTTATCAGGAACCAGTTTTTTTAGAGTTTTCCAAAGTTGTTTTGACCGTTTTTGAAAGTCCTGCAAAACGTCATTATAGTACTCGTTTTTGAGTCGATTTTTGAGACCTATTACCTGGTTCCTTTTTTGTTTGAAAAATTTGAAACTAATACCTAAAGGTGGCCTCCTTAAATTAGCTTTTGCTAGTGGTCGGTCTCCTGAGTGCTATAGCTTGTACAGTATTGTATTATTATTAACATACAACTTTATATACATTTATATATTTATATATTATATACTGTACAATCTACATAGCAGCAAATAAATACTACTACTACTCATCAAAATACTTTTGCACTACAATATCTCTTCAACCGTTCATGTCTGAAAAATGCATATGACGGGGTTATGGACAGGTAAAAACATATTTATATTACCACAATAATTATACAGCATAATTAGCAAAAATTCTAGCTCTGCGAAAAATCTTTAGAATTGAGTTTTTTTAGAGCTAGTCTGTTACTGCACAATAGTAAAAAAGGGTTTTGTAACACTGTTTTTCCATGGAACAAAGATAGTCAACAGCTTCATCATCACATACAAATAACATTTAAAAAAATGAATAACCTAGCTAGCTAAGCATGCAGGTTAGCTAGCTAAGCATGATAGCGACCTAAAATGCAGTCTCTGGGGAAAGGCATGTGTGGTGTAGCCAGCTAATCCAGCAAACATTCAAAAAATTTCCAGGATTTTTTTAAATTAAACCTTAGCAAAGCCGGACTATATTTTTTGGGACTAAAGACATTTCTTAAACCAAATTTGATCCCTTTACATCTTTTAAACCCCAACCTAGCTCCAGACATCAGATCAGAGATCAAATTCACCTTTCAAGGGAACAAGCGATATCGATTTCACGTGCACTGCACGTGAGCGATTAATAATTACCATTGCCTAAGTACCGGATAGATCAGTTGTTGGGCAATACACCTTTACGATAATTCAATTGTACATGCGTTCCTACGGCTCTCCATCGTTTTACAATATCGGAAAAAAGGAGGTAAAAATCGTGTTTTTATGAGAGTTTGTTAGAGACGAAAGCGTGTTTTCTCCAGTTTTTTAACTTCCGTCGTATCAATTTCTTTCAAATTTTCAGGAAACGTTAATAATAATAAGATACAACTTATGTGTACTTTTCATTAAAAACAAAACGAGGCAAGAAAAGTTATCACGAAAAAACGTGTTTTCTCATTAATAAACTCTTATAAAAGTGTGATGTTTACCTCCTCCGATCGCAAAATAAGCTGCGATGGAGTGTTAGTTTTCCCGAATTATCGTATAGGTGTATTATATTTTAGGGGGTGTGTTTGTGTGTAGATCGAAGTCTGAACGAGCAAGTTAAAAATATATAAAAGAAAGTAAAGCAAAAATTCCCCTCACTTTTCGAAAAAAAAAATTTTTTTTTTTATATCAAGAGGAAAAGCGTATTTTGTGGTTGGTAAAAATCCACATTTTTTTGTAATTCCTTTGCTAAATAGCTTGGAGACAGAGGTACCAGAGAACTCGGCGTTTATCTTCCCGCTTCCCTCATAGCTTGCTGCTGCTGCGACCCCGTGTCACCTGGATAGTGTATTGAAACTCATTAAAGAATTACATTTGAATTTGAACTGCTTGCTTAAGACATGTCTTTTATACCAATTTCAGAAGAAAGCCATTTTCCAATACAAAATCTTCCCTACGGTGTTTTTTCTGTGGGTTCGTCAGTAAGTGTTTTTGTTTGTAGACAGTAATTCATGTGGTGTAAAATATAGCTTAGCTAGCTAGCTAGCTATAGTTAGCTAAGCTATATTAGTTAGCATCTTTGTCTTTGTTATTATTATCGCACACATAACCGCGTTAGAAACAAGGAGACCATGGCAAATTAGCAAAATAAAAAACTAACATGACTTGAAAAAGTATGCATTTATTTCAACCTTTTTTACACCTGATGTTCTGCCCAGATTGTGAATGTGGCCTGTTTATAAACAGGATGGCCGGATTATGTATGCATAGCCCGATTATGTTTTTTGCCCTGATTATGTTTTTTGCCCTGATTATGTCGTGGGGACCGGATAAACGCTCATATAATGGCTTGCTAGGCAGGCTGTGATTGGCATTTTCTGCAGGATAAAACACCATTAAAAACTATAGGCATAGCGAAAAAAAAGTCTTGATGTAATTCTTAGTATAAACTTCTCTTGTGAGTACATTTCAACATAATATACTTTGAAATTTTACGGAACTAGATTTTGCGGATGGGTGGATGGGATCATTTTTATTTTTCGCAGGAATTGAATTCTGGGGATGACCTAAATTATTCGTTTTGTGGGAATTAAGTTTGGTGAAAAGTTAAACTTACGAATCCCAAAATTTAGTTTCCACCAAATTTCATTTCATTTGAGAACAACAATGCCACCATGGCTATTTGCTTGTCAGAAGTGATAACAAATGATATAAAAGCCGGTCGGCCCCGATTATGTTCGTTCTAAAGTGAGGAATAATATAAAGTGTTGCACATAACCTGGCCTGCCCTGATTATGTTCGTTCTATAAGTGAGAAATAATATAAAGTGTTGCACTTAAGCTGGCCTGCCCTGATTATGTTCGTTCTATAAGTGTGAAATAATATAAAAGTGTTGTACATAAGCCGGCCTGCCCTGATTGTGTTTGATCTAATAAGTGAGAAATTATATAAAAATGTTGTACATAAGCTGGCCTGTCCCGATTATGTTCGTTTTATAAGTGCCAAATAATATTTTTAACTGTTGTACATAAGTGCCAAATAATATAAAAAGTGTTGTATGTAAGCCGGCCTGCCCCGATTATGTTCGTTTTATAAGTGCTATGTATATAAATAATATTTTTTAACTGTCCTGTATGTTGCCATGATTGTGCTGCTGCGTACATAATCCAGGCAGCATTTATAATCTGGGCAGAACAGCTACAGCCTTTTTGCCAACACAAACCTTAATTATACTGTTTCGCGTCAGCATTTAGCCATGTTATGTTGGAAAAAATGGAGACGTGAATTTTTATTTTATTTTATTTGTCTTGGCAATCCACAATTTCACGTCAGCAAAAACTGTGACATGAACTAATTTCGTTGCCTGATGTTGGCAAATTGCCTTTTTCTTTCAAGCCAGCTTGTTCACATTTAAACTACTTTAATTCTATTTTGGGTAAATAAGCAAAATGCTCTGCAACCAATTTATGATTTTTATTAATTCTTGCATTTAAGAAATACTCTCTATCGCCGATATAATCAGTATATATTTACGATAGACTCAAGGCAATAAAGGATTCTATAAACTTTGAACATGCACATTATACATAAATATTATACATAAAATGTTAGATGCATATGTTTTCTTGAAAGAGGGCATCTGTAAGAGTCTGTGGTATTTTTGATTAAAAAAACCTTGGGTTTTGTAAACATAGATTTTGCCTTGTATAACCCACCATCACAAATATTACTGCTTTATATTTTGCGTATTTAGCCTTCAAGGATTGGTGTAGCAATTGGCGATTATGTGTTGGATTTAAACGAAGTTAAACATCTATTCAATGGACCTGTGTTAAGCAGCAAGCAGCATGTGTTCAGTGAGGTATCTTTGAATGCAGATTATAATTCCTATCAATTCAATGCAGTATAGGTAGTCTTAACACGTACATAAGAAATATATCCGCTTCTTAACAAAAGATTTGACATAAACTTGAACAATATAAACAAGTTTTTTTGTCCTTGCTTTTACGTGGCAACATGCGAGTATGCAATTTTTTGTTTTCATATAATTTAAAGGTAAGTATTTAAGAAAACACTAACAAAACGTGTTTATGTCATTTTGCTATACCTTGACATATATTGAACATGATGGCCCCAAATTTCTTTATCACATTGTCCTTTTGTAGACCACCTTGAATTCATTTATGTCTCTTGGAAGAAGTGCATGGAAAGAAGCAAGAGAAAAACTGCAACAAATTCTTTCAAAAGATGAGGTATATATGTATATATACTTAACATTTCTTGCTAAATTTTTAATGTTTTCATTGCAGTCTTTTGACATTTTATCACATTCTTACTTGTCATTTTAAAATGTTTTGGGATTTATTTTAAAAGTTTATACTATTTGGAAAACAAATTTTACTAAAATTTGGTTTGAAAGTGCTGAGAATTGCATGTACATTAATTAAGTAGGCCTTGCTTGGATATATTTACAATGAAGCAGGTTTTAAACTAATCCAGGATCCCTGTCATACAATATTTCTTGGCCTAAAAAGGTGAGCTAAAAAGGCTTTTTAAAAACGCAACTAGTTCAATGCGCAACATTTATTTTGATGATGTCATTAAAAAAGTATTCAGAAATTTGCTAAACCATTGCCTCTTTTGTATGAAGCTTGATGAAAAAAATGTATATGATGATTTGTTTTCGAGAAAGGATTTATATTGAGTATTGAATCAGGTAGGATGACCTTTTGGAAAATTGGCTTAATTAAGGTTCCAGGTGGTCCCTAGTAACCTGCACTGGAATGAAATAACTAAAATAAATTAATAAAAATAACATCACCACCCTGTTTTTGAGTTATTTGTCCCAAACGTAAAGGTATACAATTTAAAATGGGCAATAAAAAGTACATTTGCAGTATAATATTGTACTTGCAAGCTATAGTGATATTTATTTTGTTAAATTGTCCATAAAGAATTGGGAAAGTATTTTATATGAACTGTTTATTAAAATTTTGTTTTGCTTTTAGGTAATTTTACGTGATGATGCAACCCTGAGAGAAAAGTATGTTTCTAACATTCTGTTTGTTTTGAAATTAACAATACATTGTGCATTGAGTTGCATTTAAATAAAATAAATTGTGTTAATACTCTCTAATAGTGTATGGGTTATAAGGTGTATTTAAATACTATTTTGTTTTTAATAATTTTACTGGACTAAGGTTTAAAAGATATCTTATATGAAAGACTTAACATTGCCATGTAACGAAGTTGTTTTGCTTGAATATGAAATTTATTGAAGCTGAAATTACACGACAAGGGTCACAATAATGGAACATAAATATGACAAGTTATATACAATAATAGCATATATTTTAACAACTGCAATCACAAAATGTAATTTGCTATCTCTGATAATCAGATGTTATTTCCACCCCTGCATATACAATTTTTTGGTAAAACCCCAATTATGGTGACATAATTATGCAAAGTATTTTGTTGTATGCTTATACAATGCATAAATGATATGTTAACAGTAGATGCGAAATCTGTCAGTTGTTGGAGAATTCTGTTCACAACATAAAGCATTGTTTTTGTTTGCTTTCAGCATTCATAATTTTTGCTTTGTTCTTATTACTGTTATGATACAGTTGCATGTATATTTTTCCTTGTTAAAATTTTGATACAACAGGCTGACTTGTATGTGCTTCAGTTATCAGCTTTCATTTGAATTTCTGATAAATAATTCCCAAGTTAAAATGTAATGTAATGATTTAACCAACATTTTCATCAACAAATCTGTTCTATTACAATATAAAATGTTGTGTGTTGTGTTTTCAGGCCTTAAAAAAGCCAGCAATTTTTGGGCATTATTATTTAGGCTTTGGTACAATCTTGTCTTTTTGTTTTTTCTCAGCCACGTTATAAAAATCTGAACTTAAAACAAATCTCTTGTTAAAAATATTTGTTTAAATTTACAGAGCATTAATTTCAAGAAGTAAAGTTCAGATGCACCTTCCAGCAAAAATAGGTATGTAGAACATATAGTTAGAACAAAGCTTTGTCACAGTTAGAAGTCAGCCAATTTAGTTCAGTGTGGAGCAGTGTCACAGTTTTTATTTTGTATCTATTAAGTTTTTCTGCCCAAACCGGGCCGAAATTCAACTTTCCAAAGGAGATCTTTTTTTCATCTAAAGAAGGTGCAAATTCAGAAAAAATAAGTCATTTATTAATCAGCTATTTAAACATTACTGCAAGATTGTCAATTAGTGAAGCCATTGCATTGCACTTAGAACTTTGTTTCGCTATTTGCTGGCATCATCAAAATCTCAAAAATCATTCCCCGGCCCTTTTAACTAGCTTTACATTAGTTCATCAGGGATTGGTTGATTCGAAATTACTGCTATAATTGAAAACCTATAGTGGTGATATGATTGTAATGCGTTAAAAATTTCTATTTAAACTATAGAAAGTGTGCTAGCACAACGGTTGTTCAACTTATTCTCATATGTTGTGTTACTTTTTAGGCGACTACACTGACTTTTATTCTTCAAGAGAACATGCTACCAATGTTGGTACTATGTTTAGAGGAAAAGAAAATGCACTCATGCCGAACTGGTAAGCATTGGCGTATGTTTAACCCTTAAACTCTGCAAACGTTTTTTGAAAACCCCGACAATTTCTCTTGTTTTTCACCAACATTCTTTTGAATTTAAATCCGATTTCTGGCCACTTGCTACCTTAACGTTCTATCCTTTATCTTGATATCTCAAAGATATCAAAATAAAGGAGATAGAGTGTTCACGAGTTATAGCCACTAGACAGCATATTAGGTTCAAATTTTACGAAAAGAAAACTCTTTAATTTAAAGAAATTACTACAAACTATATTCTTTTTATTTGGTTTGTTTGGTTTATTTTTATATATATATATATTGTAGTATCCTTTCCTATTTATTTCTTTCCTTTTTCACTCTCACCTCTACAACATGAACTGTTTTTCACAAAGGTTGTATCTTCCAGTTGGATACCATGGGAGAGCCTCTTCAGTTGTTGTCTCTGGTACACCTGTACGTAGACCATGTGGACAATCGCGATCAGATGACAGTACGTTATTATAAATTATTTTAACTCTTTTTGTGCTCATATTTATTTCAAGTGTTGGGCCCAATTACGAAAAAATATGCAAAATTATATTTTTTATTTATTTTACTGCTCACTTACATTTTTATATTAATTTTTTTTTCACCTTATTTTTGTTTTTCTTTACTGATACTTACTAAAAAATTGGTTAAATGCAAAAAAATCCACATGTTTACATTGATAAAGGCTACTGCTTCATGTACCAATAAAATTTATTTTTCTTACCTTAGCTAAACCACCAGTATTTGGAGCTTGTAAAATTATGGATTTTGAACTAGAAATGGTAAGTAATGCCTCTCTTTATTATCTGTTCGTTATTATATATTTATAGCCTCATCGACTGCTGTAAGTTTAACCCTGTGTCTACAGGTTATTAAAATTAAGTTTTATAAATCTTCAAAGACAGTCGAAGAAATGAATTTGCCTCATATCGTCAATTTAGTTGTTTAGTTTAGCCTCCTGTGCCCAAACCAATACCTTTCTTTTTTTGCACAAGAACGTGTTTGGTTCGAATTGACTTACTTGGTGAATGTCAATGTGTCAGTACTTCGTTGAAGCAAGGACACTGCATATCTTTAAAAGCATTCACATGTCAGTACTTCGTTGAAGCAAGGACACTGCATATCTTTAAAAGCATTCACATGTTCAGTACTTCGTTGAAGCAAGGACACTGCATATCTTTAAAAAGCATTCACATATCAGTACTTCGTTGAAGCAAGGACACTGCATATCTTTAAAAGCATTCACATGTCAGTACTTCGTTGAAGCAAGGACACTGCATATCTTTAAAAGCATTCACATGTCAGTACTTCGTTGAAGCAAGGACACTGCATATCTTTAAAAGCATTCACATGTCAGTACTTCATTGAAGCAAGGACACTGCATATCTTTAAAAACATTCACATGTCAGTTTTTCAAAGACAAACATAATTTTGTTGCTAATAGTTCTTTTTAACTTATGTCGAAATTTAACCAACAAATTTTCTATAGCATAACATTTTTTGAAGACGGATTTCTTTAATACAATATCAGTCAAGCGGAGCGTTATCGAAAGTCATTCCCATTGTTCAAAGAAATAAAGAAAACATTTCAATTCTAATCCATATTCTTCAGTTCGTCTACTGTGTCATCCCTTGGTGTACTTACAAGTCCACGTACTACGCCCCTCCTCGCTGAAATAATTTCACTAGAATGTGTTAGTCTAGCTCTTATGGGATATTCCCATACATGTGCTAAGTCTGGGCCAAGAGCTACTCGAAATGTTTTGTGTACATTCCAAGATAATGACCTCCCAAGGATAGCAGGGGAATTGTTATTGTCACGGCACCGAATATCGCGACAACCATGCCGATGAACTTTCCGAAATCTGTTTTGGGCACGATATCACCGTAGCCGAGACATACAACTGTTTGTAGAGCCCACCACATGGACTGAGGGATGCTGGTGAAATTATTATCGGTTGGATTTTCAATGAAATACTCCAAACTACCCGAGATGCAACACGTTAGAAACAAACATAACAGGAGAAACAATCAAGTCTTTCATACAGTTTGCGATGATCCTGAGTACGGTGTCCAACGTGTGCGAGTGTTTCGAGAATCTGAGAAGTCTCAACACGCGAACAGTGCGGAAAGCTTTCAGAAATGCAACGTTAGAAGCGCCTTGTGACGTCACTGCTGTTACTATTAAATATGGGAACACAGCTACAAAATCTATGATGTTGAAGAAATCTTTTGTGAATTTTAACTTTTGTGCGGAGACTACGAAACGTAAGGTTAGTTCTAGAGCGAAGAGGAAGTTGAAGCACGCTTCTGTTTGTACCCACGGATCCGTCTTGATGTTTCTTGTGCGTTTGCTTGTTATCTGCGGCAAGGACACGACGCATTTGAGAACAGTTGATATCAAAATAAGTAGCAGTGACAAGACCGCGTAGACGTAAGCTCCTGTAGAATAGTGCGGATCGTCTAGAAACTTCCTCATCTTTGCGAGGACACTGGCAGTTTGTTGCTAGCTGTAAGGAGCTGTGTTGCGATGACAAGAAGTAGCCTTCTTTTGCGCGTATGTAAGTAATACGCTCCTCGTCTATTCGAAATTGATAGCACACAGTGAGAAACTCTTCCATACTTGTGTCATATGGTCTGGAAAGTATACCGTTCGATTGATAATAAAACAAAATGGCGTCGAAACACCTTGTGGAGCAGTTGAGATGGATGATGTTTTGAGCGTTGCAAGTTAAACGCAATCGCTTCTTTTCTGTACCTAATATAGTGCCAGGAAATCTATCCAGAGTTTGTGGGTATGTCTCGTAATGTTTTCCACATACGTCGAAGTATACCTTCCCATGCATGTTAAATCATTGGTTTTTACTTTACGACAAAAGTAAATGTTTTGTAAACACGTGAATTTTGATGTTTTGGTGGTATATATTACCAACCAGTTCCAACAGATATTGAACCAGAAAGCCAAAATGTCAACAAAGTATTTTATGTTCCATAAGCCAGCAAGTGAATGATTTCACATCACGTGTTTAATCTCACTGCTTCCAATCGTGATTTGAGTTTACCCTCACAGGATGTCGATTTAATCGATGGAAAGCCAAAATTAAAACAGAAATCTTTTTTTTTTTATGTTCTTTGTTTTGATGTTTCTAACATTGAAAAAAGGATTTTCAATTGGGCTTTGTGCAGTTGCATGATTTTTTATTGAATATACCCTTATATCCACAAACAATATATCTATATATTTGTTTCAAAAAAAAAGGCGAAACAAAAATTTGCAAATTTTTTATAAAAACAAATTGCCTTATCTTCGATTTTATTGTTTGTGAAAAACAAAGGAAATAAAATAGATGTTTTTTTCTCTGTGGTGATTTTTTTCGTACGTGACCACGCATTGATTTTACCTCATCATTGGCAATGAGCATATAGATCTGCGAAAAAGCAAAATCATGCATTAATGAATCGAATGTAATAAGTTAACGCTCGGACTCGAAATATTCATGATTTTTTTTTCGACAATATTTCTCATTGTGCGCGATTTCTGATCACCTACTGTCGCAACTTTACCGAAGTTGAGCACTGTCGGATAGGAAATTTTATTCTTATTCATGTTGGCCTTTATTTTGATATCTCAATTCTTGATATTTTTGGGGGTTGTTGTGACCACACGTATCGTATTTAGGAGTCTGAGGTCTGAAAAGTTTAGTAGTAGTTGTCACTAAGATCCCTTGTGTTGGAAATGAAACGATAAGAAACGTTATTGTCCACGAAAGACACACGTATATGTTATTTCTTCACAAAGAAAATGCACAGCATGTTATGGTATTCAATAAATATTTGGGATAGGTTATCTAAAATTTAAAAGCAATACCTCTTTTGTACCTAATTTGATGTAGATTTTAGAAACACTGTCCATTTCTACTTATTTTCTAGTTTTAAATATTTGCAAATGCTTAAGGCCTCTATACCTCGGGCGTTAGTGAATTTTAGAACACAACTTCAGGCCAAAAAAAATTCTTTCCTGGTAGAATCGATAGTAGCCGCGAACGGGAGATTTTATGTGATTTTTCACCGCCGAGACACATAGAAAGTCAACTTTCTTGACTCCATCAACAATTGGATTTATAACTGCATGTTATGGTATTTTAGGCGTTCTTCTGTGGACCAGCCAACAAATTAGGTGAACCAATAACAGCTGCGAATGTAAGTACGGTTAAACTTGTGGTGTCTTGTCGCTGACCAGTATGATGGGATTTTTCTTAACTTAACGTAGTTCCCGCTCCCTGTCAAAATTCCACTAACCTCCTAAATTTGTTCTCACAGCTCTTAGATTCTCCGAGGATTATAGCGTTTTTTAGAAATCTCCGTAAATTCTTCCTTCTGACTTAAGGCCGGTTTCCATACAACTGCATTTTGCGCCCAGTCGTAAAAAGCGCCGTGACTTTTGATCTACGCATGCGCATTATCAAAATAATGCTGCTGACCTCGCGCTTTTGCATGCGCTGGGGCGATTTAAAAAAAGTTGAACAGGCTCTACTTTTTGCGAGCTACATTTTGCGCTTCAGCTTAACAGCCAATCAAAAGGTAGAAATCTACATGAATTACGAAAGAATGCGGCGCATTTTACGACTGGGCGCAAAATGCAGCTGTATGGAAACCGGCCTTTACATTTGTCTTAAATATCGACTTATGCTTAACGTCAATGTTTGATTAAGCACTGAGGAATCGGCTTTGGAATCGAAACGCTTGATCAAAAGAAAGAATGATTATTTTAAAGAAACTGTAAAAAAAAAAAAAAAATGAAAATATGACAAAAGGGAGAAACATTAATTATATGGACCATAACACAATCATTCTGTATCAATGAAACAAAGATAAAATACATTAGATGCAATCTAGTTTGAGTTAACTATTTACCGGTCTTTTAGGAAAATTAACGTGCTTTTTCTTACGAGATAAATTTTCGCAATTTTTGCGATTTTCGGACTACTACGAATAGTCCAATCTTCTTCGACAATAACGCTTACCACATCACACATACTTTACATATTATTTTCTTTTTCTTCAGGCCCATGAACATATTTTTGGATTCACTCTTATGAATGACTGGAGCGGTAAATATCCTTTTTTTTCGTTTGCTTTGTGTGTGTGTGGTGTGTAAGTGTGTATGTGTTCAGCAGGATTCTGTTTTTACAAACACAACTTCTGTTCTAGTGTTTTCTTGTTGCAAGCATCCCATGATTAATACTAAATTTTTCATAGCTCGTGACATTCAAAAATGGGAGTACGTACCGCTGGGTCCATTTACAGCGAAGAATTTCGCCACCACCATCTCGCCTTGGATTGTCACGGTGGATGCGCTAATGCCTTTCGCAATTGAAAATGTGAAACAGGTGAGGTTGTGTTTGTGGTCATGTGTCAATAGCCTGAATTCCTTAGAAGTACAGATGTAATTTTCTGAGGTGTCTTTTCATAAAATTCTACCAGACTTTCTAAGAGTTTGGTTACACAAGAATGAATCAGCTTACAGTTAGTTAGTTTGAATGGCTACAAATTGATCAAATTATGACGAAGATTTGTTAAACAACGATTTGAAATGAGAGTGCTCTGTCCAATTTTTTTTGTTCGTTATGGCATTATTATCGCTATTTTAGACTGTTTGTAAAAATATGTTAATGTGTTTCGCCACAACAACCTAAAAATTGTTTCTTCTACTTTGCGTCAATGGCCGTGGGTTATATCTGCATGTTTCCTTGCACGATATATCAACCACAGAAGACTGCTTCTTTGTTAAAAAATGACCCTTAAGTGTTTTTAACATATTTCAAAAATTACAAAGTGTCAATTGGATTAGTCATTAAATTAGTTGCGTGTAGCAAATGTCATTTAGTCTAGCCGCGGCGAACGATATTTAAGAAGAAATAGATGATATTTATTTCATAACGAGATTGCATTTAAATTTGTACTGAACTTTTGTATTGTAATTGCTTTCATTATGTTATTGATACAATTGAAATAGTGACTTTATGTAGGTGGTAATGTTATTTTGTGGTTGAAGATGTGTTTTCTTAAACGTGCTACCTGTGGGAGAAATACACATGTTACAATGTCGCGTTTTGTTTATGCTTGCTTGCTTGCATGCCAAATCTCTACATTGTTGCATTAATTTTTGTGATGTCCGAAATTTACGCAAAAAGAATTAAATAATGTAGCATATTAAAAAAAAATGTCATTTAAAGAAATTCTCCAGCATAAAGTTTTTCTTCCAACTTATAGCTTCAGTTTAAAGGTTACACCCTGCAGCTGTCAAAGCATTCTGCAGGACAGAAAATCTTAATTCTTTGTGTGCGTCCCATTCTCGCATTGTTTTTTACTCTAAGAGTTGTGTTCTTTTATTCATTATCAGGAACCTGAAGTATTTCCCTACTTGAAACATAATGATCCGTTTCGATTTGATGTTCACCTGGAAGTTGCCATTAAAGGTAACTTTTAAAATCTCTGATTTGTATCTTCAAATTCATCAAAACTTTAACTCAATTACTTTAAAATCCAAATTGTGACTGTTTTAGGAGAGGTTCGAGAGGAAGCTGGTGTTGTCTGTAAGTCGAATCTGAAGGTATGATGTCTGCACTGTCAATCAGGACCTATCTAACACACTTCAAACGACTGTGTCGCAAAATATAATATCATTTTTATTTTAGAATATGTACTGGACGGCTAAACAGCAATTGGCCCATCATACTGTAACCGGATGTAACATTCAACCTGGTGATTTAATGGGTTCTGGTACAATTAGCGGCTCGGTATGTTACCAACAAAAGCTCTTAACCTTGTAATACGTTAACATATTCGTATAAAAACTGGTGTTAATTTCATTGGGGAGTAATTGTTTATATTTTAAAATGTGATATATAAATGTTGAAATTAAACCGCAAGGGAAGCAATGAATAAGTAGAAAAGAATGCGAAATTAATAAGTGCAAATTTGCCTTGTATTCACAAACTTAAATCCCGCGCTATTGTTAAACTTAGACGAATATTCGCTATCCTTATTTTCTCATTTCATGTTATTCAAGCTCCTTTGCGATCTGCCTGTGAATTTTCCTCACTTTGGACATAGGATATTAGCAACACAATATCTATTTGAGGTTACTATTTCGCCATTTTAATTCTGAATTTCAATAAGAATGCAAAATTCATTCTCGCAAAAAATCCCTTCCTTTCCTTCCCTGTTTTAAATGTGACGTTGAAATCGTTATTTTTGTGTTTTCATGTAAATGTGGTAAAATCTAAAAGAACTTCTGTTAACCCCTCCTGCTTTTTAATTGTAGGAGCAAGAATCGTTTGGTAGCATGCTTGAGCTGTCATGGAAAGGTAGTCGTGAAGTATCAATCGGAAATGGTGAAGTGCGCAAGTTCTTAAAAGACGGCGACGACGTTGTAATGACGGGCTATGCACAAGGGAATGGTTATCGTGTCGGTTTTGGAGAATGTACAGGCACAGTTTTACCAGCCCTGTCATGAAGAAGACTTGATACCCAATGAAAGTGTTGGACAATTCTGCAGGCTGTAGAACAATATTCAGTCATCACAAGCAGCTTTGAAAAACACATGGTAAAAGTCGCTTCATTATAAATGACGAATTGTAACTAGATATAATTAAAATAACCAAGGATGTAATGTTTTTTTGTCGTAAACACGACATAATGTTTTTGTTAACGTATTTAAGGTGTCGGATAATCGACATCATTCAAACGTACCGTGTCTTTTTTACTTTGGTGTTTTTTTGACCAGCAATTGTTAAAATGAAATTCTTCTTTTTCGACAATAAATGGTACGCTAAAAAGAAACATGCTGAACACAAGTTTTTGCCATGTAATATTGTTTTGGTCGAAGTATCGAGTAAAAAGAATCCAATTTTCTAAACCGTGGTAGCTATTTTGCTATGGTTTCGTTTTCTATGTTTCGAACATGCAAACAATTCAAGAAAATTGATATTGACTTCAAATTTTACTATAGGAAAACCACCAGACCAGTCTGATAGGATTATCATAAAAATATTTTTGTATTAGCTATACTTTTCGAGTTTCAGAATTTAGGTAATTTAAGAGGCCGATATGGTTTTTCAGAAGAAAATTGCAAATTATTAACTCTCACCAGACAAGTATGTAAACCTTGTCAGAACTATTATTTTATTAAAACTGATGTAGCTACATCGTAAGGAAAATTACAAAGAACAGTTATATTACGATTTAGGTTGTAAATTTAGCAAGACCCATGTTGTCGTGACCGTTTGCGGCTAATCGTTCAGTTGATATGCTGCTGGTTTTCCGGTTGTTCTGTCAATATACTGCTGCTTTCCTAGTCGTTCTGTCGATATACTGCTGGTTTTCTGGTTGTTCTGTCAATATACAGCTGATTTTCTAGTCGTTCTGTCAATATACTGCTGCTTTTCTAGTCGTTCTGTCGATATACTGCTGGTTTTCTGGTTGTTCTGTCAATATACTGCTGGTTTTCTGGTTGTTCTGTCAATATACTGCTGCTTTTCTAGTCGTTCTGTCAATATACTGCTGATTTTCTGGTTGTTCTGTCAATATACTGCTGGTTTTCTGGTTGTTCTGTCAATATACTGCTGGTTTTCTGGTTGTTCTGTCAATATACTGCTGCTTTTCTAGTCGTTCTGTCAATATACTGCTGATTTTCTGGTTGTTCTGTCAATATACTGCTGCTTTTCTAGTCGTTCTGTCAATATACTGCTGGTTTTCTGGTTGTTCTGTCAATATACTGCTGCTTTTCTAGTCGTTCTGTCAATATACTGCTGATTTTCTGGTTGTTCTGTCAATATACTGCTGCTTTTCTAGTCGTTCTGTCAATATACTGCTGATTTTCTGGTTGTTCTGTCAATATACTGCTGCTTTTCTAGTCGTTCTGTCAATATACTGCTGCTTTTCTAGTCGTTCTGTCAATATACTGCTGATTTTCTGGTTGTTCTGTCAATATACTGCTGCTTTTCTGGTTGTTCTGTCAATATACTGCTGCTTTTCTGGTTGTTCTGTCAATATACTGCTGGTTTTCTGGTTGTTCTGTCAATATACTGCTGGTTTTCTGGTTGTTCTGTCAATATACTGCTGCTTTTCTAGTCGTTCTGTCAATATACTGCTGATTTTCTGGTTGTTTCTGTCAATATACTGCTGATTTTCTGGTTGTTCTGTCAATATACTGCTGGTTTTCTGGTTGTTCTGTCAATATACTACTGCTTTTCTGGTTGTTCTGTCAATATACTGCTGCTTTTCTGGTTGTTCTGTCGATATACAGCTGATTTTCTGGTTGTTCTGTCAATATACTGCTGGTTTTCTGGTCGTTCTGTCAATATACTGCTGGTTTTCTGGTTGTTCTGTCGATATACTGCTGATTTTCTGGTTGTTCTGTCAATATACTGCTGGTTTTCTAGTCGTTCTGTCGATATACTGCTGATTTTCTGGTTGTTCTGTCAATATACTGCTGATTTTCTGGTTGTTCTGTCAATATACTGCTGATTTTCTAGTCGTTCTGTCAATATACTGCTGATTTTCTGGTTGTTCTGTCAATATACTGCTGATTTTCTAGTCGTTCTGTCAATATACTGCTGCTTTTCTGGTTGTTCTGTCAATATACTGCTGATTTTCTGGTTGTTCTGTCAATATACTGCTGATTTTCTGGTTGTTCTGTCAATATACTGCTGATTTTCTGGTTGTTCTGTCGATATACAGCTGATTTTCTAGTCGTTCTGTCGATGTACTGCTGATTTTCTGGTTGTTCTGTCAATATACTGCTGGTTTTCTGGTTGTTCTGTCGATATACTGCTGGTTTTCTGGTTGTTCTGTCAATATACTGCTGATTTTCTAGTCGTTCTGTCAATATACTGCTGATTTTCTGGTTGTTCTGTCAATATACTGCTGATTTTCTGGTTGTTCTGTCGATATACAGCTGATTTTCTAGTCGTTCTGTCAATATACTGCTGATTTTCTGGTTGTTCTGTCAATATACTGCTGATTTTCTGGTTGTTCTGTCAATATACTGCTGATTTTCTGGTTGTTCTGTCAATATACTGCTGATTTTCTGGTTGTTCTGTCGATATACAGCTGATTTTCTAGTCGTTCTGTCAATATACTGCTGATTTTCTGGTTGTTCTGTCAATATACTGCTGATTTTCTGGTTGTTCTGTCGATATACAGCTGATTTTCTAGTCGTTCTGTCAATATACTGCTGATTTTCTAGTCGTTCTGTCAATATACTGCTGATTTTCTAGTCGTTCTGTCAATATACTGCTGATTTTCTGGTTGTTCTGTCAATATACTGCTGATTTTCTGGTTGTTCTGTCAATATACTGCTGATTTTCTGGTTGTTCTGTCGATATACAGCTGATTTTCTAGTCGTTCTGTCAATATACTGCTGATTTTCTAGTCGTTCTGTCAATATACTGCTGATTTTCTGGTTGTTCTGTCAATATACTGCTGGATTTTCTGGTTGTTCTGTCAATATACTGCTGATTTTCTGGTTGTTCTGTCGATATACAGCTGATTTTCTAGTCGTTCTGTCAATATACTGCTGATTTTCTGGTTGTTCTGTCAATATACTGCTGATTTTCTGGTTGTTCTGTCAATATACTGCTGATTTTCTGGTTGTTCTGTCAATATACTGCTGGTTTTCTGGTTGTTCTGTCAATATACTGCTGCTTTTCTAGTCGTTCTGTCAATATACTGCTGATTTTCTGGTTGTTCTGTCAATATACTGCTGGTTTTCTGGTTGTTCTGTCAATATACTGCTGCTTTTCTGGTTGTTCTGTCAATATACTGCTGCTTTTCTAGTCGTTCTGTCAATATACTGCTGATTTTCTGGTTGTTCTGTCAATATACTGCTGGTTTTCTGGTTGTTCTGTCAATATACTGCTGATTTTCTAGTCGTTCTGTCAATATACTGCTGATTTTCTAGTCGTTCTGTCAATATACTGCTGATTTTCTGGTTGTTCTGTCAATATACTGCTGGTTTTCTGGTTGTTCTGTCAATATACTGCTGATTTTCTAGTCGTTCTGTCAATATACTGCTGATTTTCTGGTCGTTCTGTCAATATACTGCTGATTTTCTGGTTGTTCTGTCAATATACTGCTGATTTTCTGGTTGTTCTGCCAATATTGTCGATATTATTCTGTGTTAGCGGGAAGGGTTGTTGTACGTTCACATTTAGGGTGTTTCTCTTTTGCTTTTAATACTCAGTTTTGACCGTACTAAATAAGTTGGTTTTAGAGAAAAGAGAAACAGCAGAACAACATACTGTTGTTCCACTGGTCTTTCTGTGAAGACTGGTGGTTAGCTGTTTTAGTACTTATTTTGACCGCTTTGTTAACTCCTACGTTTAGTTTAATGTTTATATATTTAATTGTGGTCAGAATAAACGAGTATGCTTTAATACACAATACGGGGTTAAATTTCATTTTAATAAGCAACACGCAAAAAAATTAAATTCCTGCAATATATTGATATTGATATTGATTTCTCATTATTTTCTAATTCACTTTGCTCAACCGAAAATAACCTTATTTTCTAAACTCCATGTGGGACAAGAATAAGGCGGTATTAGTAGTGTTGTTACATACAGCTCTGATGGTTAATCGACTTGTGAGAAGGGTGGGAGTTGTTGCACGTGTTATAACGTTAAGACTGGAACTAGTGTGCCGTGTAACGGCACACTAATATTTCGAAACGAAAATAAATACGAATAGCAAAAGTACCCTCTTTACTTTACTGTCTTTCACACTCATGAAGAAATTTGCATTTTCTAAATTCGAGAAAATAAATGCTCGAGAAATCTTTTGAGATTCGCGATATTAAATTCCCGTAACGCGCATTATTTCGTAAAAAAAGTTGTGGACATTGCCCGGAAAAAACAGGTGAGTTATTTTATGCTTTATATAATCGCATATGATCTTTAAGAGCACACATTATTCTAACAAGAACATTTTTTAATGAAAATTTGATACTCCACTTGGGTAACGGGACCAGTTTCGCGAGTTTGTGGTTGATATGCTCAACTGATATGAATATAGTCTAGTTAACTAAGCTTTCTTCTAGGATATCAAATTCAGTTTTTCTCAAACAAAAGCTTAGACGCAAACAAATGTCGGAGCGAATCCCTAAAATTCAAATCCATCTTATTAGCAAACCCCGAATTACAAACAACCAATAAACACAGCGTGGTCACATCTTACCCTCTTGAACCGTGCTTGTGTTAATGATTTTGTGATGACATGCGCACGTTGAAATATCATTCAGAACTTAAAATATTTATTTATGTGTTCTCTCTATTTTTCATTCAGGTTTTAACGAAGACATAAGCCATATCATTTATTGATTGTTTGCTCTAAATATTTCTCAATTCAACACATCTCGATTTCCCAATATTATTTTAATAAAAACATTGAGTCTAAATTATGTGCGCATGTGCACGTGTACACGTGTCTTTACATAGAACTTGTGAAATTTGAAATTTCGGTTCATCTATTGAAAATAGGCGTAAATCACATACGCCGCCATCAATTTTCAAGAATGACGACCTTTTTAACTCCCAACCAACCAACTAACCTACCAACCGACCGACCGATTCTTTTGTTTCTTGACGGTGTGCGTAATGCGTCAGGCCATCCTGCATGGTTTTTATCAGTGCTTATTTGGAATAAATTGAACACAGATATACTGAGAGAGCTACAGAGCTATTTTTGCCGCTGTCTATTTCGCATTTAAATTTTGAAAAAATGTATCTTTGTCTTTCCAGTAAAACATGTAGTAAAAACACGTGTCCATTTTTTAACACCATTGGAAGATGCAAAATTTCCAAAACATTTCTCTGAACAAAACGTGCATAACATCAGAAAGTAGGAAAATTTACAATCTCATTATCCTCTTCCGAGTTATGATTTTATGACATGTAAACGTACAAGCGTGAATACAGAAATGTTTTTTGTTTTAAAAATTGCTTAAGAAAAGAGCTTGTCACATATAACATAATTTTAGTGACGGCTTATTCCACAAGTGTTGGAAATTATCTAACTCTTATTCAATACGATGATAGATAGATGTCTTTGTCATCATACTTACATGTTGCAAGTAGAGGTCCTGTTAAAAAGGATTTTTTACGGGGTAGGGTGTTTTACGCAAAGTCCTACCCTATTTGGTAAACAAATGATACCGCGTTGATGTAAGATGTAAAGTTTATGACTGCACTATCAAGCTGCTATCTTTTGAGCAAAAAAAAAAGAAGAAACAAAATGGTGAATTCAAAAGGTAAAATGTTTTAATTTTAAGCATACTTTTTACCTATTCTTGTGCGGCATCAAGGGCTAACGTTGACTCATATATTCTTTTCATTTATTAAAACTCGCTTACACGAATAAACCCCATTTGTTTTGAAATAGCAGAGGATAAAACATAATTTTTTAGAAGAAAAATTGACCTGTTACTTGTTCTAAGTTTGTGATTTTTTTTTAAAAAAACTTTTGACGACGTGAGAGATTCTGAAAATCAGGAATTATCACTAAAAGAACCTGACAACAAGTTTTGGGTCAATAATTTTAATTTGTTTAAATTATTGCATTTTTGACTTTCGAGACATTGACTTGTGGGAGGTTCGTCCATGGCTGAATGGTGACAACGCACCTTAAACTACCTTTGTGTTAACAATCTTTTTATATGTTAACCTTTTTATTGGAATGTCACAAATCATAACACATAACAGATTCTAAAGTATACACCAATTCGACATAAGGGCTACCATATTTATCCGGAGAACTGGACCGAGTTTATGGTAAACGAATGCTAGCTGGCTAGCAGCCAAGTCATCTGTTATTGTGAGTAAATGTAAAAGTTATTTGTGGTATTTGGCTTTTGTGGTCTTAGATATGGATATGCTAATTGTGCTTGTTGCTGGATGTACGAATAACACAAGAAAACTACGTTTCGTTTTGTTTTACCCTAAACTCGTCCCAATCTTCTTTATTTACGCCGTCCGCGTTATCATAACGGATACACCAATTCGACATATTATGTCGAATTGGTGTATCCACCGCGAACAATATATTTATTTTTAATCTACTTAAAATTCTAAGCTCGCTGCATTAACGCATCGCATTAACAAGTTCATAATGCGTGTGGAATATATAAACACGGCGATCCTCCTCGAATTTGTTTCTTTTTGGCAAAGACATGCGATTATGACAAAATTAGAACGTATTCCTATAACATAGCTACATGCAATTTTGTAGAACACTTCTATTTAGCATTAATATTGTGATATGTAAGGTAAAGTTTAAAAACACCATAGCCATGAGAGAATAAATTGTCTAGAGGCGGGAGCACGGATGTTATAGCTTTTGTTCCCAAAAATACTAGTGTCCAGTCCAATGTATGTGGAATGAATTTTCAAAGCGGTGGAAAGAGCGAGACAACTTTTTGAAGTGCTTATATCGTTTAAAGGATGATAATCTTATGTCTGGCGTTAATTGTTCAATTTATGATTATGAAACATGCAGAAACTATAAAAGATGCTGAGTATATGCAACTTTCCGTCTATGGAGTTATGTACTGGACAAAAGTCACATTATAGAGTGTCGTAGAGTGTCGAGGTGCAATAGAGATCGCGTCAGTACAGAAGGTCGTGAGACGTAATAAAGACACGCGAAGCGCAATAAAAGGACGCTTGGCGCAATAGAAGGACGCTTGGTGTAATTGAAGGACGTTTGGCATAATAGAAGGACGCTTGGCGCAATAGAAGGACGCTTGGCGTAATAGAAGGATGCTTGGTGTAATAGAAGGACGCTTGGCGTAATAGAAGGATGCTTGACGTAATAGAAGGACGCTTGGCGTAATAGAAGGACGCTTGGTGTAATAGAAAGATGCTTGGTGTAATTGAAGGACGCTTGGCGTAATAGAAGGACGCTTGGTGTAATAGAAGGACGCTTGGTGTAATAGAAGGACGCTTGGCGTAAAAGACGGACGCCTTAGAAGGACGCTTGGTGTAATAGAAGGACGCTTGGTGTAATAGAAGGACGCTTGGTGTAATAGAAGGACGCTTGGTGTAATAGAAGGACGCTTGGTGTAATAGAAGGACGCTTGGCGTAATAGACGGACGCCTGGCGTAATAGAAGGACGCTTGGTATAATAGAAGGACGCTTGGTGTAATAGAAGGACGCTTGGTGTAATAGAAGGACGCTTGGTGTAATAGAAGGACGCTTGGTGTAATAGAAGGACGCTTGGTGTAATAGAAGGAAGCTTGGCGTAATAGAAGGACGCTTGGTGTAATAGAAGGACGCTTGGCGTAATAGAAGGACGCGAGGTGTAATTGAGAGGCGCGATGACGAGACAGAGGACTTAATAAAACTCACAAATCTCTATTTAAAAACCTTAACATTAGAAATAATCACATGATATGGCTTATTTTTCTTCTCGTCAGCTACAAAAGCATATAATTACTCAGAAACGTGTTTGGTTTTATTTAGATGTTATATTCAAACATTAAATTGGTAGCTTGTATCGCAAATCGACCCGTTATGGGGTTATAATGATTCGAAATATTAAAGCTATATATATATATATATATTATTATATATATAATATATATATATATATATATATATATATATATATATATATATATATATATATATATATATATATATATATATATATATATATATATATATATATATATATATATATATATATATATATATATATATATATATATATATATAATATATATATATATATTATTATATATATATTTTATATATATATTATAAAGTGGGAGAACAAGCAACAAAATTACAACTGTGTAACAACTCTGAGTTTCATGTTTTTAACAATCATCAGGTTACAACTATTGGTTTACACTAAAACACATGTTCTTATATTACAGGCCTCATTAATACAATAGGGAATACCAAATATGTAGCCTATTTTAAATTTCCTATAATAAATTTATTCCTATGACGACATCTTGAAAGTAACTCAGTGCGTTTGTTAAGGAGTCCTTTGGGTTCAGCACGGATAATGCACACTTTTTCAGAGAGACAAAGGTCGCATCTTCTCGTTCCAACATCTGTAAGGGAATGCCCTTGTAGCGATGGTCCATGTCAGGTCAAAAGGAGTAGAAGTGTCCTTTAAATGCGTTATAGGAACCATGTAAAATCCTTCAAACACAAGAAATACCAGAATGAAACCGAGTTGTCAAAGTTTATAAGATTATTATCCTTAAACGATATAAGCACTTCAAAAAGTTGTCTCGCTCTTTCCACCGCTTTGAAAATTCATTGCACATACATTCGACTGGACACTAGTATTTTTGAAACAAAAACTATAACAGTCGTGCTCCCGCCTTTAGACTATTTATTATATCATGGCCATGGTTTTAAACTTTGCTTTACATACAAGAATTGTATAACAAAAAATTTAAGAATAGAAATCTTAAAGGTGAATTTCCACCCAAAAATGAAATAAAACGGATCGGAACGGAACAAAGTTGAAAGTTGAAATTATTTCAACTTTTCTTGTGGACAGAAAGGGAAAAAATATAAAAAGCTGAATAGGTGAATAGGTGAAAGGTCATCCATCGTCATGTTTTTAGGCACGTTGGTAAATTTTGGAATGTTTGTCCTCTCTCGTCAATTCCCTAAATAAAACAAAGACCAAAATAATATTTGCAATGTAACCTATTTATGCACGTCATTTCGTAGAATAAAATGAAATATAATATACGAAGAATAATAAAACTGGTTTTAAGGGGGTGTTCATATGGAGAAAAAACAGCCCTGTAAACCGGTGCCTTCGGTTGTCGGAGATTCCGCCCAGTGGTATTTTTCTAGTAAAAAATGCTTCGCGTTCATATGTGAATAAAAAATTCCTGCCTAACCGAGATCTCAGCATACTGGTACCGGGATCTCGGTTAAGCGGGCTATTTTTTTCCATATGAACGCCATTTCTGAATTCAGTCTGGCATATACTGTATGGAAATGCAGAAAATATTAAAGAATAAACTTTTTGTCAATTTTTATTATAACCTTATAAATTATTGTTGAAAATAATGTTATAGTTATATGCGCGGAGAACAATAAATATAAAAAACACCCCAGATGAATAACATCATCAAATTTTATTGTTGTGTATTTATAGTTGACAAAATAAGCATTATATCTTAACATTGGATTACATTTTTTTTTCAGAATCCCTGTAATTTAAATTTACTTATGAACGCCATGAAAACTTTCATGACTTTCTTCAGCCCGCCTAACTGGGCCATCTCGCCTCATATGAACGTAAAAAAATATATCAACCCGCCTACCGAGCCAGCTTGCCTCATATAAAAAGCCTCTAAGTGTATATGTAATTTGTGTTCAACCTATCATTTTTTTAAAATACCACAAAAATGTTATTAATCTTTGCTATTCTTTTTTTTATTTGTTACATTTCGTTTTGGTTCACAACTAAGCCTAGCAAAAAAAAAACAAAAACAAAACAGAACATTTTTTTGGTAGCTACGACAAAAGAACAATTCATTTATCCAAATAAAACATACAGGGCTTATGCAAAGCAAGAAACGCAAGAAGATGTAAATTGCTGAATGCTCAGAATCCATAATGTACCTTGTCGATTCTTTTAAAAAGTTTGAACTATGTATTACGCCACCTCAGAATTTGTCTTTTTGATTAATTTGATAACTCCCGTATTAATAATGGCTCAGAGGCCTGGAGACCCTGGAGACGAGGATGTACTAAGCCACCTCAGAATTACAGTAGACTCCCGGTTATTCGAAGCTCCACGGGGGATAGGAATTTACTTCGAATAACCGAAATTTCGAATAACTGAAAAATATATTTTACTTCCTAAGATCAGATCCATTGAATAGTTGTTTTGTGAAAGTCACAGGTAAGGCGATAAATATCCCTTGTTTGCTTGAATTTTCTGGAAATGGTGAAAGCATTCAACTTTTAAAAAAATTGCTTTGTACATAGTTTTATTTTTAGGAATAAAGACTATTTTTCTTTTATAAAAAGTGTTTGAAGTTGAAAATTCTCACTTTTACTCCAGCTATTGTCAAGAATTTTGAATAACTGAGAGAATATTGAGCCAAGGGGGTTAGAAAACCACTTCGAATAAACGAATTTTCGAATAACTGAACTTTGAATAACTGAGAGAGATTTACTCTAAAACGAGTTAGAAAATTCAAGGGGAGTGAAAATCGCTTCGAATAACCGAGAATTTCGAATAAGTGCAGGTTTGAATAACCGGGAGTCTACTGTATTTTCATAATGGAATTCTGACACCACTCGCGTGAAAAAGAAATGCGAGCTGACAAAATAAAGTAAAGACGTGCATAGTAGCATGAAAATAGGGTGGAATATAAAAACAAAAAAGTTCTGGAATTACTGTCTGTACATGCCTTATCATAGGCGCTCACAGTAACTGTAAACACAAATGAGTGTGCAGTTTCAAGTGCGATATACACGATTTTTTTTATCTACAACGTGAGGCTTAAATCTTCCAAGAACGAAGCAATTGTTAACAACAGTTATACTAAAGTAAGCAAATATGAAAAAGGGCTAAAAAAAGAATTATAAGAATTATAAAAATAAAAATAATAAAGTTCTGGGATTATTAAAATTGAGTCTCAACCAAATGTTTGCGTTGCTTATGCCGCAATTCTCTACCGGTTTAAGAACTGTTTCTCCCATTTAATAAATAATTGAAATAAAAATAGTAAAGACTACCTACAATTTTATATATCAGGTCATCTAGAAAATCTCTAAACAATGGATAAAAATATAAAAGCTTATAGTTTCCATCTGTCGTTAAATCGCGTTAATTTTTTCTCGCTAATTTCTGACCTCAAAGTTAACCATATTGAGTATTTAGCGCGAGCACGTTTCAATTACAAGTAAAAAAATTTAATTCCTTTCGTTGATGAAATACGTCCAACAACATTGAGGACGACATTATATTACAACCTCGTCCCCAGGGTTTTTAGCGGCCCTGGCATAGGCAACAAACCCTGGGGAGGAATGCATTATATTATGGATTTTCATAAGGCGATTTTAAATGAAAAGGAAAAACCAAAAAATAAAACAGTCGAGATTTTAGGACTGTAAATTTCTTGTAAAACGAGGGCAATATGGAGAATATAACCATCTTCTAGCAGAATTAATATATAATATTTTAAATATAAACATTTTTTGTCCGCTGTTATGAAAAAATGTTTGTATAAATGGCTTTTGCACACATAATATGCTCAATTTTTTTATACAAAAAGTGTGTTCTCGCTAATTCGCGTTAAACTATCAAAAAAAATTAATATTTAGCCTGCGCGCTAATCGGAGTTAAAACAGGTGCGCTAATTAGTCATCGACATTTCCATTAGGCGTTAAAAAATTAATTCCAATTAGCCCACCTACTTAAGGGAAATTAACGCCAGATGGAAACCAAAACGTCGATGAATCATTAAGCTTGGTTTCCACCTGGTGTTAATTCGCGTTAACAATATTTGGTCCGGTGGGGGGGAGGAGCAAATTCTTGCCGATCATGTTGGCTCCATTACTTAAAACTACCCCTAAAAGTCTTTATAATCGGAAAATTTTTATAACTTTCGTCAAGATTATCCATAGGAGGGGAGGGAAATCTTTATGTGAATTTCGATCACGTAATTAATCCGATTTCCCCTTTTTTCAATTTTACCCGAAAACCAAGAAAAACGAATTTTCGGGCAATTTTTGACCTTCATTCATGCGAACTATATTAAAACCGGAAAATATGTTAAATAACATTTATTTGGCTGTAAGAAACTTTAAACAGAATGTAAAAATTCGCAAATGGAAATGTCGATGACTAATTAGCGCACCTATTTTAACTCCGATTAACGTGCGGGCTAAATATCATATTTTTTTTTGTATTTTAACGCGAATTAGCGAGAACACACTTTTGTATAAAAAAATTCAGCATATTATGTGTGCAAAAGCCATTTCTACAAACATGTTTTTCACAACGGCGGACAAAAAAAGTGTATCTTAAAAATATTATATATTTATTCGTCCAGAAGCTGGTGAAATTCTTTAAAAAAAATTTAGCATATTATGTGTGCTTCTACAAACATTTTTTTTCAAACTGACAGAGAAAAAATGTTTCAATCACCATCTTTTTCCAGAAGATATGGTGATGATATACTTCATATTGCCATCGTTTTACATAAAAAAATCATGGACCTAAGATCTTGACCGTTTTTTCCTTTTTTGCTTCTGCCTTCTTCTTTAATTTTGCCTCATGGGAATCCATGGCAAAATGTAATTGGACATATTTACTCAACGAAACGAATTAAATGAATTAAATCAGCGTTAATTTTACTTGCAATGGTAGCTAACGTCCTCGCGCTAAAAACTCAAGATGATTTACCATAGTCTGATAATGGATTAACTCTTAGATCAGATTAGCGCGGATAAATTGACGCGAATAATTCCAGATGGAAACAAAGCCTGTATCCACTATATTTTTATCGATTTGCGCGACAAGCTACCATTTTAATGTTTGGATATTACATCTAAATAAAACAAAACACGTTCCAAGTAATTATATGCTTTTGTAGCTGACGAGAAGAAAAATAATGCATGTTGTATGATTATGTCCACGCAGAAATATCTCTAATGTTTGCTCTAAGTTTGTTTTACTTTTACATGAGAAATTCACAGGACCAGATAATTACAAAGATTTATTATTTAACAAGAATACGCAAATGTATCATGACCTTAACCCTATTCGGTGTTGAGAATATTTCGAAAATATTATGACCGAGGGTGTTGATGTCAGAAGCGGACTCCACCCCCTTATTTGACGTTGCGACGTTATTAAGAAGTTTGAAATTTATCCAAAATCACATCTGCCTAAACCCAATTGCTGTAGTTCTGGACATTCTATTGAAAGTTATCGTGAGCCAAATAAAAGTTTTTTAACATATTCAGGTCTTTGCATATTTCAGATAACAAAATGCGATTTTCGGGTAAAATCCGAAAAAGACCACGGAATCGGAACATGTTAGAATGATTTCCCTTGATAAAACGAAGTTATGTTTCAAGTTTCAAGTTCTATGCATAATCCTAAAGGAAGTTATTAAATATTTTCGATTATAAGAATTTCATAGAAATTTAAGGGTGTTGTTTCGAGTAATAGCCAATTTCTTCCGGCAGGTGTGGGACAAAATAAATAAGTGATAAGTAAATAAAAACAAAAACTCAGCAAGTACGATATCTATATAAATTGGGAAAAAGAGTTATTAAAAAAATGGCAGGGCCAAATAGGGTTAAAAAATCTGAATGAAAGGTCATGCATCGCCATGTTTTTCCGCACGCGGGTAAAGTTGGAATGTTTTACCTATAAAACAAATAATTAAAATAATATTTTTAATGGAATTCTACGCACAACTTTTCAAAGAATAAGGTGAAATCTAATATGCGAAAAATAACAATAGCAAAAACAACATCTTTTTAATTTTGACAGTTATTCCATTTTCCTTAACCCTGTGACGACGGATAACACCCAGGTGAGAATTGGGCAAAAGCCGCCCCTCAATTGGACCGCCATAACCACGAAATTCGGGAGATATTGTTCGTGGTGCTCATTTCAAGAGTTTGGATTTAATTGAGCAACCTAAGTCTACTGTGATTATATAAAGTGAACTTTGACAGATTATAAATGCGCGACTGTGATCACTTGAGGAGGCGAACCATCTAGTCTCTTCCTCAGCCTCCCAATCGCGGCTCAAGTTTTAAAAAAAGGGTGGTCATTTTTTTTACTTAGTGTTCAAAAATGACAAACAAGGAGGAGAATCCCCGCACACTGAAAATATAGACGTAAATGATATGAGATGTTATAGTTATTTAGTTAAATCCCGGTAACTTAAACACGAAATAACTCGAACTTTCATTATCTGGAACCATTTTCTTGGGTCTTATAAAAACTTTGTGTTTCCCACTCAGGCTAGTTTCTTCGGATAACTCGAACTTTCTAATGGAGAAAAGGAAATCAAAGGCTAGATAAATGCCAGATTTTAATATTTTTTTAGTTTTTATTAACTCCTGATATAATATCAATAGATAATGTTGTCTGTCAAGGAAAATTCAATTTACAAGGGATTTGCATGCCTTTTTCATCGCCAAGTAACTGTTTCCCCACCTCTTGAAAAAACCGCTTTAACTCGAACTATAATCTCATTTTAGACTAAATTTGACTTAACGGGAGCTTCGTTTAACTCGAACATTCATTAAGTCAAACTATTTTCCTCGGTCCATTGGAGGTTCAAGTTACTGGGCGTTAACTGTAATAGGTAACTGGTTAAGTTTTATGTACACATGATTCACGCTGTATGTTGCAGCTCATGATTTACGCTGTCTTCAATGTTTGTAGCGGCTTGCACCCCTTTCTCACCGTGAAATATTTTTCTAAAATTGAGATGTTTTGCATCAACACATCATAGAGGAATGTTGCAACGTGTATATGTATATTTTAATATTTTTCACCAATTACTTATACCTACCAATCTGCTCTTTTAGTGGCATTTAACAGAATAACGATTAACAGACTATTTTAATATAGAATACGAATTATCAAACAGAACGTAATATTGACACAATTAACCTGCTTTAGCATTTGGAACTTTGAAAATGTCGGCTATAGAGAGGTGTCCACTACACGAAGGTTCTTCCCAAACTGGTTTAAATTGCTTTAAAAAAACCATTCTTGGGTGTTGGTGTACAGTAAAATCAACCACCAAGTGTCAAGAGAATTGTTTTGAGAGTAGAAAGAGTCTAAAGGAATATATTGTAAATATGCTATAATATGCTAAATATGCTATAACAGACTGAAAGCTTCACAAAAAACTTAGTGAAGACAACTTAAAGTTTAAAATTGTCTTAAATAAAATATAGACAGACTGCTGGCGAGTTGGGCGTATCCGCGATAGAGAGGTAAGCTGTAGGGAATTGCGCAAATTGTGTCCTCGAAATGACGTCCACTGTGTCCGTTATAAAAAGTGGACAAAATATAGTGGAAAGCCCACTACTTGGAGCGGAATCTTTAAAAATGGTCTTGAAAGGGAAATAAGGGATGTAGAGTATAGTATTTTCCTCAAATGACCTGAGGAAAAACAACCTTGCAAAAGTCTTCGCTACAACATTTTGGTAAAGTTGACAGGTGAACACTTAAAAGCGACCTACATCGCCCACAGTTTTCTGGAAGTTGCGCGTATGCTTCGCTGCGCCCGTCTCCTGCCCCTGTCTTCCCACAATCATGTATGGTTCTGAGAAACACGTGAAAATACGCACATAATTGTACTCTGACGTAACTCGGCAAACTATTTCTTTATATTTTTTATCGATGTTTATCGATCATTAGCGAGGCATTTATAACCTCGAATAAATTCCACAAACGGTAATTATAAATCAATCTTTTTAAATGTTTATTAATAAGTCGATTACCTCCATATCCTGTTTTGAATGTAAGTATTAGAAATTGATGAATATTCAATGTTAGATCTCACGATGTAGGTAAAAAATGTAAATAAAGACTATTGGGTGTCACAGGACATAATTTGACAGGATGATTGTGTCACGTCGCGTCATGACAAATACAGTCATGCAGGAATACGTATTCTACGGAATATAAAGACATGGTGAACACAAGGAAAATTGCCTCACTATAGAAGGAAACAAGAAACCCAGGGGCATCCGAAAGATCCTCGCTATTATTATTATGCATAGGTAACCCATAAAATTTGAAAAACCAAGATATAATGAGAAAAATCAAAAAAAATAATTTATATTTTTGAACCATAACCAACTTTTTCAAATCACAAGCAGTATAACTAAATATCAATCTTGATCCCAGGACCTGTTGTCTCTTTTTGCATATCGGACAGCGAGGCGCAGCGCCGATGAGAGACAAAAAGCCCTGGGAACGAGGTTGACTATAAAAGTACAAATTTACTCACAGTGTTCTAAAAAATTTGAAAATCGAGAAATTTCTTGAATCTAGAAACTTCTTGAAATTCCACGATGGAAATCC
The DNA here is from genome assembly GCA_030067915.1 of Hydractinia echinata. Lineage (NCBI taxonomy): Eukaryota > Metazoa > Cnidaria > Hydrozoa > Anthoathecata > Hydractiniidae > Hydractinia > Hydractinia echinata. The sequence continues at coordinate 1,376,916 of JASGCC010000078.1, read as the reverse complement.
TTTTTATGTAAAATTGATAAATATTATCCAGAAAACCTGAGAAGTTACTTATTATAAGCAAGTTAAAATCTACTGCTCTGTTAGGTTGCTTAGTGAAGCAATTATTAACATTCGGATGTTTTGAAGGCATTTAAATGTCACTCCTTTAAGACATTTTGTTGGATATTCTGCTGCTTTGGTAACGATTGTTTTGAAAAAGATAAAAATGCTAAAAAAACATGGCATTATTACTGATGTTTTTCGAACTTACATTTAGTACTATAATAATACTAGTCAGTGGCCCATGGATAAATCCACGGGATCGCCCGTCCTTTTTTACCGCATTTCGTGTGTCTTGCTAATGCCGTTACCAATTTGCTTGACAGACAGACGTATACGGGTATTATAATAGAGACTAGTCGTCAACCCGTGGAAAAATCCACGGTGTCGCAAGTCTTTTTATAACGCATTTCGTGTTTTCGTAACAGACAGACAAACAAACAGACGACGGCTATTATTATAGAGAGTAGTCGTAACCCGTAGAAAAATCCATTGGGTCGTCCGTCTTTAAATTACACGTTATTTTGTGTGCCCGTTGCACGACACTTTCCGTGCGGATAGACAGACAAAATGCGGCTATTATTAAAGAGATGATAAAAGAATATAATAAAAGTTCAATATATTATTATACTGGCCTCGTCTCAATAAATTGATAGCCAAGTAATAGATCTTTGAAAATTAGTGTTTCAATAAAAAATGCTGACGTCATCAAAAATTAATAGTGACAATCCTCATTTGAAGCTTGCTTTTTAATTGTCGCGTGGTATCATTCGTATCAAGACTTATCATGACTTATTAAAAAAATGATGTTTTGACCTTAACATCATATTTAGCATCATTAAATTGGTGTGTGTATAAATTTTTAACTTAATCCGACATGTGAAAATGCTGTTTTGGTGGTATTAATGTTACGGTTAAAGACTTCTTAATTTTTGACTTGTACTAATAAGCCTCATTTTCGAGAGAAGGTTAATTAGTACAAAATTGAAAAACCTGTTGTAGCAGGTTGTTTGTTTGATGTATGAATGTGAAAATTTCATGATTTATCAATTTTCATGTGAGGATTTCGAAAATTACATTCATTTTCTTTAAAAAAGTTGAGATAGAGCTGCGGCACATCAAAGAAAATAAATTCGGGAAAGGTGTATTTATTAATATCCTAACTTGTCCATGTTCGAAATTAAATTCTTTCCTCAGATTTTTCTTCTCTCGAACAACAAAAAACAAAATTGCTTAATTAGGGCATCTTTCTAATCGCTTGATTTTTAACTATGTGATAGATAGAAAGCAAAAGCAAGTAGTGTAGCCAGTTTCGCTTCCTAATTTCACCATACTCTTTTTTGCAGCATCATCATGAGAGTTCCTCGAGTTAATGAGAGGAATGTTTTAATCCATGTGGGCAGGATTTAGAAACTTTTTAATTAGTTATAAATAACTAAAGAACAGTTTGGAATTTTCCTGTTACCTAACATAGTTCACATTCTCTTGTCTGTTTTTTGCAGTATTCTCCAAGGAGGTAGAAAGGGACTTGTGACGAACAGTTCTTCTTATAAAAACTGTTGAGTGACAAGAAACCAAACAGTTGCATTAAAGTGTTGGTGAACACAAGGTTTCGATCGTGGGTAAACAAGGAGTTTTATTAATGTGTACAACTTTGACTGCATTGTTGTTGTATTTTACTTGAAACAAAATGTTATAAAGTTTGTATGTATTTTATCTGCAGAAATGTCAATCTATTGTTTATTATAGCGCGTTCTCCACGTTTGAGTCAAAATGGTAGCTGCGAGTAGCGAAGGGACACTTCCCGTGTTTTTTTTACACGGGGCTAACGCCTAGTTTTTAACAAATATTTTTGATGAAGGTAAAAAGAGATGAAATTTTAAATCAAAATTTGACAAAGTTGATAAAGAAGTTTTGTGGCATCAGAAGAAGTTTTTAAAATTTCTTTAAAACTGCAAAACTGCTTCGTTTGCGACCAAAAATTGTGAACAGTGAAAAGCAATCTTGTTTTGCTTCTGGAGCACTTTTTTACACCCTAACGGACACTTTTTTACACCCTAACGGAAACTTTTTTACACCCTAACGAACACTTTTTTACACCCTAACGGACACTTTTTAACTAGCAAACCTGTATATAGATGTACAACGTAACTTCAGAAATGGAACTCGGCGAGATTTCGAACTGGAATTGAGTTTTAAATGCAACGAAGGTAAAAGTAACACTTTCAAATTTTCAATTTATTCAATCAACTTGTGTTCCAACCTCGTCTTCAAGGCTATTTTTCTCTTTCTGACAATCGCCGTACAAGATTGCCAGAAAGAAAAAGAAGCCCTGGGGATGAGGTTGCTTGTCCTCGTCAATAAGTGTAGGTTCTAAAACTGTGGAATAGCGGATAAAATTTGAAGGAACACAGTTTCAGACATTTCCTCATTAACACTTGAAATTTAATGCGATTTAAAATATTGATTTTCACGTGGAACGAAAAACATGTGGAGAATTTACAATACTGAATGTAAGCACTCTTTTGGGTATCTAAAACCAGACAGTTATTTCGAAATCTTTTCAGTAATGAGTTTTTCTAAGAATAAACATTAAATATTGCGTTATGATTGGTTAAAAGTTTACAGCGAAATATTCTACCACTAAAAAGTAGGAACTGTTTCTACTTTTCGGCGAAGCGAATTTTTTCGAAGCAAAATGAAAACAAAAAAACTGCGCATGCTCAGATACATTTCGTCGGCGAATTCGCCGTCCAATCCGCTGCCGTCCAATGCTCTTCGTGAAAATCCCCCTTTAAAATTTCAATTTTGAACGAAAAGAACGTCTGTACTGATGAACGCTTATAATCTCGTCCCCAGGGCCTGTTGACTTTTTCTACGTCGGTCGGGAACTCATGATAAAAAACGAATATAATAAACAGTCCATAGTTGCTCAATTTCCTTAGATACAAGATCAATTAAAATTGAAACAGCCTGCACCTCGTCCCCAGGGTTTCTTGCCTTATGTCAAAACCGCTAGCGCTTACTTCACGCCTCGATGTCAAAAAAGCAAGAACCCTTGCGTACGAGGTTGAACTGCCTGCCTATAAATGTTATGAGAGATGAAAACCTTGTTTATATGCATTCTTGTCCCAAGCTCTTTAAAGATAGATGAAAGAACCCTAGGTGCTGCTCCTATATAGTAGTATTAATTGGGTTATAATGGAATTATTTTATAATCAATGCTTTAAAATGTATTTTTTATCCAACAATTTTGGTAATGTTTAAAATGACATGGCATTACTACTAGAGTTTTGAAAATTTATCGGACAGTGGTTTATGATGACAATTTGTGTCAAAACATTAATTGTCCTGAATTCACCATATTTTACTGACCCTGTCATTTTATGCCAAAAAATGCGCCGGTGTTAGAGGTTAACAACTTGGATATTATGACGTCATAATGATGATGAATATTCCAACGGGACTGTCCGTTCTTTTGTTGTTTATGCGCCCAGTGTCGAGAACGAATGCTTGGGTATTATGACGTCATAATGATTATAAATATTCAAATAGGGCTACATACTCTTCTACTTAGAGCCTTTTTACTTTACACTTCTAATAAGCTTGACGTGCAAATGACCTTCATGAGTGACGACATAATTATGTTCAAGTAGATTATTCGCTCTCCTACTTAGAGCCTTTTTATCAATATAATTTTGTATAGCTTCATAATTTTGTCCACCACAACAAGATTTTTTTTACTGGGACTTTACTTTAAGTTTAACCGTTTTTGTGTAGCTGTTAGAAAAAGTTGTCGTTTTTTTTTGTACATTCTAAATGAACAGAGATAATTGTTTTAATCGTTGCATGAGTATATTATAAAAATGTAGTGTGAAAAAATATTCCCAAAAAAGTTAAAATGAATTTTTGAGAATAATCGCAGCTGTTTATAAAAATAATATTACAAGCCGGGGGTAAGATGCTTAAATGTTTTAAACGACAAGTGCTTTTGTGTCAAGGGATTTGCAAAAAACAAGTTTTAAAATACCATGTCATTAAATATTACTAAGCCCTTTGATAAAAAGAATTACTCTGTTAGACTAATAGAAAAATAAAAAAATACATTAATTATGCAATAATTACAACCCCCCTGTGTCATTTTCGGCTGCCGTAAAGCGTTTTTACTAAAAGAGTAAACGAGCGCGTAGAAATGATTTGTTGCACGACTCTCGCTTGTGGTCGTATTTTGTTCATTTTCGTGCGCACACTCATTTCAAAGAACGGGTATATATATTATATTTCTTTTTAAAGTCGTTACAGTTTTCTATTTGCGCTCAGTGCACGCTGTCCTTGGAAAGAGCGGAAGAGAAAAGCTAAAAACAATAAAAAATAATTTTTATTTTAGAACTTAAACTTTTACACAAGATTTACTTTTAACACAAAGATCAAAGAAGAACGTATGAGAACTTTCTGGAATAACACAAAGATTAAAGAAGAACGTATGAGAGCTTTCTGGAAAATTCTTACATGGCTTTACTTTGCACGTCCGAAGTGTTAACTTTGAATCCGTTTATCATGGGTTTTCCAAGACATAGTGGATTGTCGAACTTTGAACGAGACACCTTAGAAATACACGAGTGTTATGGACTGAGGTTTCCTCGCGATGATTATACGCGTAGAAGATGTAAACTCAGTGTATCTGTGGAAAAACTGACATCAAAAATGAAGGACGAGCCACGGAGTATACTGAAGAAAAGTATAAGCGCCGACGAAGCTAAGATACATGAACTGAAGCAGTGTCTTCTCTCTCAAATATCCAATGCGCGATCGCTTCCAGATATTGACCAAATAACAAACGAAAATACTTCAGAACCACCGAAAAGTCCAACGAAAAACGTAACTTTCGCCGACGATAATAATTTATCCTTGGTGGAAATCCGAAACTTTATACCAAGTAGCGACAACATAAACGAGTGGCAAAGTTTTCGTGGTAAATATAAAGTTAATTTATGCGAAACCGAAGAATCAAATATGCTTGCTTATCAAAATAAGAAAAATAATCGCAAGAAACCGAACGAGTTGACTTTATGTTTCAAAGAGCCGTCCGAATGTGCCGATTTCTTAGAACGCTTCAAGCATCGTTGTGTAGCGCTGGAGAAATGCGGGACGAGAGACAGGGTAGTAACAGGAGTCATAATGGTTAAAAATATGGAATATCATAAATCCGTTTTCGTGCGTTACACGTTGGACAGTTGGCAGAGTTCGGCAGATACTGAAGCGTGCTATGTACCGAATTCTAACGATGGTGGAACCGACCGTTTTACATTTTCGTTATCGTTACCCAAAAGCTCAAAAGAAATGGAATTTGCTATTTGTTATAAAATTTCAGCTAATGAGTTTTGGGATAATAATTATAATAGAAATTATAAAATACAAGATATATTGGCCACAGCCAAGAATTAAATTTGAATGATGACGTCATTAATCTCCAAAGTAACAATGCGCCCTTGTATTTTTGGCCCTGGTCTACGGTGACGTCACATGGCACGGCATGACGTTATGTCGTGGACATGTATATACGTCTTAGTAAGTCTTACATTAACTATTTTGGCATCTTGCATTACTGAAGTTACATGAAGGGTGTTCAATGTATTGACATCTGATATCTTTGAGAGTTGTGGTAACATATGCAAGCATATGAACAAAGTAAATAAACAAAACACAGACTTGTGCAATTGTAATGGTCATGTGTGAAGTACCTTTCCATGCAGGTGCTGAAAAAGGATGTACATGTTTACCAGTGTTTATTTTTTTACTTTTTTAGTTTCAGTGTGACCGCGGTGTTAAAAAAGAAGTAAAAAATTCTTTCTAAACAGATGTTTTTTTTTCGCTCGTAGATCTTTTTGTTTTTTTAATTTCGGACATATTTTTTAACTAGCTTTTATACTAATAAATTATACATAAAACTATATATATTTATATATATATATATCGGCCTTCTTCCATGTCTTCGTGTTATCAATGACACGATTTTTTTTTACCTTCGTGATGTCCTTTATCTGTCCCTTTTTTCGGTTGATTTTGAAAGTCAATGTACGAAATCTGACCATCTGCATGTAAATTCTTCAGGAGAGATAAAGCCATCGTTTTCAATATCAGGTCCTTATTTTTTTTTATTAGAACATCTTCAGGTACCGAATTTCTCTACTACTGACACAAGTGTTTAGGGATCGTTAAAATTAACGAGAGATTTGAGAATTGTACTGTGACGTCATTAACAAATTCTTTGACTTGTTTATTAAACTTTCTTAAAACAAATATTGTACATAAATAGATAAGCAGCGAGACAAACTTGTGAGATTTGTAAATATATTAGAATATTGACTGTTTCAAAATGCCATTGAAAATCTTAACAACATATTTTATACATATAGATTTTGTGAAACAAAGAAAAAAGAAAATTAAAATCCACTTTGCTTTAGTTTTTTATTCTTTTGTAGCCCGGTCAGACGTTCGGGACCCCTTCGAGATAAAAAGGGAGCAAAAGTCTCTTCCCTGATCAGTATTGTAGTAGTTGAAGCTGGGCTGGCTATTCTTTTGGTGCTGATGCAAAAATGCTAGGAAGCAAATGTTCAAGATATTGGAGTAGATTTTAGACTGCTTTGAAGCAAAGTATTTTTAATTGTTTTTGTGAGAGAAAACACGTGAGGAAAGCACAAATGTGTTTCGGGTAACTTCTTCTGAACGTGTATGCTTTAATTTAAATCGTTCTTGCTTTTTTCTGGTCTGCATTATACTGTGCAGCACATGTTTTGGTTTAAGTCTGTTTAGCCAAGAATGAACGTCAAATCATTATGGTCAAAGTAGGCGTTTTCTTCGCAGTAAAAAGTGCCATTATACAAGAAAAGAACTGTCATAGTGGAGTATGGGTTCATGTAAGCAAGCACGAAATTGCCCGTCTTAAAGCTTGTCGCGATGATATTGCATGTTTACGTAATAAAAGGGCTAAGTAGAGAATTTACGCTCTTCATGTTTTTTCTGTTTAATTTAAGTTTAAGAGTGAATAAAATTGAAACTGATAATCTTTCCTTTTTCTTTTACGCCATATGTATGAAAGAAGACAATAATAAGTTCTGTTTAAAGATTATCAGTGGTTATAAATCAAATTAAAGGTGTTGCAACGTCCCTGCTGTAACCTCATTCGTAGGATCATGTATTGTATTTCAGAATAAAAGAGCCCTGAAAACGAGGTTGGTGTTACCGGACTTCCCGCCTATTTAATCTCGTTGTTTTGGCTTTTCATGCATAAAATGATTTCGTTGACATTTATTTTCCAGAGAGGACTTAACCTCTTCGTGCCCAGGGCTTAACACACTGTAACAGAATTTCTTCTATTCTTATTTATACGTTGCAAAAATGCCAAAGGGTATATTATGGTTATGATAAACCTACCTTCCTGTTTACCATAAAAGGCAAAAAAACCCTGGGTTTCGCTACGTTCCAAACAAGGCTGTATTGAAAAAGAATAAAAGAGCTTCACGTCATGAAACACATATTGATTGTGAAAGTGATTGTCGGTCGTTTTCAACATCTTCACCACAGTAATCAATAAAGAAACTGTTTAAAGCGATTTAAAGTTATTATAAGAAGTACAAACTTAATACGTGAATTTTAAGCTTCATTATTTCACAGCTTTTGAAAAAGTTTGATGTGATTGAAAGATTGTTTAGATATTTTATACATTAACTGTCAAAAAACCCAGGTTCTATACTTTGAATGCCTTCCCTGAAAAAAGTCAAAATTTTGTTTTGTGTGGCGGAAAATCTCCCTGAAGCAGATATTTTACGGTAAAAAATTTCCATTGAATAAATTGCCCAAAAAAGTAATTGTCGCCGATGAATATACCAATGGGCTCTGAAACCTTATTCCTTCCTTACTTTTTTCTTCTTCCCTAGAAGAACTACATTTTTTAATAATATTGAAAAAGATTTAATAAAGGATATTGGAAGTGGAAGTGGAAACACGAGCAGAAGGTCATAAATACCCTCGCGAAAAACTCTGGGGACAAGGGTGGATCATAAAAATAACGAAATAATTGGCTAGTGACGAACATTTTCCAATGAATTTTCCCCATTAAGGTTAGTTTATAAAAGATATCGTCATACAGTAGTTAGACAAGCATATATATTTCCTATTTCAATGTGATAGTAACCACATAATATCATGTTCCAGAAAATATGACCAACAAATTGTTAGAAAATAGAAAAAATAATTGCAACATTTGCGTCAGATATATTTTTGGAGCAATTTTACATGTGAAAAATGTTTCATAAAATGTAAATGGTTCCAGTGCGGTTGGTTACAAGCTGTTTTCGGTTTGTGTGTTTAAATCACCAGGATGTAAATACGTTCAAAAGTTAAATGTTTTCACAAATGTTTTGCGGAAGATTTACCTCTAAGAGATGGATAGTCTCTGTAAGTCGAATTTGTCATTTCCAAAGGTCATAAAAGTAATAAAATTGGCTTACTACTTTTTTACCTCTTGTTAGCGAAATTGTCTTATTCTAGCACTGCGTCAAAACATTGTCAGTTTTTCGGACTTTCATTTTTAGAATTCTTTGTTCATAAGCTTTTCGCCAGGAATATTTAACAATAACTATAAAATCCTGGATATTGCAAAAAAAAATTTCAACCATTTCTTAAAAGTGTGACACAAAATAAACTTTTCAAAAGCTCGAAGCCGCCACAAAAGCTTTCACTTGGCCTTGTATCGTTTTGTTTCTTTAAGCATTTTACTAGTGTTAATCCGACACAATCTTTTCCCCAGGACTCTTCTAAGACTACAATATGCTGAATATCCGTTTAGTGGCATATTATTGACCTAGCAGAAAAGATAGCCGTGATAAAAGAGCCCTAGGAACGAGGTTGAATGCGAAATTGCTGGTGGAGAGAAAAAAAATATGTCAGGTATTTTGTCTGTTTATCTATTATATGAAGTATGACACGCAAAATATTTAGAATTTTAAAAAAAATGTCTTTCGATCTTAATAATAATGTGCAAATGCCACGTGGATAAACAGAGCGAGACACTGGTATTCTGCAGAACTCATCTAGACAGCTCTATTGACGTGAATGCGGTGATATGCACACTTCACGTGGTACCACGACATTTTAATTGAAGCTCGGTAATGGTTCATTAACTGATTCTAACGGTTTTCTTTCATTTGCAATGCAGAATAAAAGAACAACTAGAGATATTTTGAAGTTATGTATTTTTGCTCTATAGAATCTTAGGAAAAACACTAAAACTTGCTCGTTCAAATTGATATTTTCTTCGTAATGACTTAACTGCAAGATATTGACAAAAAGATCTATATGAGTTAAAAGATCTGATCTGGTAAAGTGTACAGCATATTCCTAAGTATGTTTAACGTTTTTAGATTAGAACCTAAGGAAAAATAACATGAGAAGTCCTGGTAATGAAGTTGTATTAATAGTTTGAGGATTCCTGTCACTTTTTGACTTACATCTGCAGGATGGGAAAAATGCACTTTATCCAACCTTGTTCACAGCAGGAGATGTTGTAAAAATGCAGCTGATTTATGACCGATCTTATCGAATGTGGTTAAATTTTACCTTTTTTACAAATTTACAATTTTTAAAGATCCAAAATGTCAGTTGCTTGTCTGTTCTGATGTACACTGGATTTGCCCTGAAGTCAGTATGGTCCTTGCGAAAATAATATAAATCAAACCATAGTTATCTCAACCTCGTCCCCAGGGTCTTGTGGCCCCTGAGCCGTTATTACAGAGCAATTCATGAAAAAGGCAAAATGCCCTGGGAGGTTATAGTTATGTATGAAATTTTTGAAGCAATTCAAAAAATGTCAAAACAACGTCAGCTTTCATTCTACTGAATGTTGTTTTCACGATTCCTTTTAAAAGTATGACAAGCTTTAAACTATTTAAATTTACTGAAAGCGCCTCTCTTACTTTGTTTCCTTGGTTACAACTATCAAGGGTGTCATTTATATCAAAATTTAAATAATAAACACTCCACCGTTGGGCTGAAATTGTTATATGGGTAAAAGGCACAATTCGGACGCCGTAGTTTTTCAACAACAATAACAAAACTCATTTTAATAACTCTATACATCATTTTTATAACTGCAATACAATAAGTATATTATGAAGCACAAAATAGACTCTTTGTTTAAAAACATCTAATATAAAAAATCTTTTTTAATAAAACTATGTAATATATAGCGTAGTTATAAAAGAAATCAAAAATCACTATGGCAACGCTAAAGAGCTCGACCATATTACGTACACAATTCATTATCCCTTCATCAGGAAAATCAAAAGCATCTTTTAAATCTGATTGCAAAAACATTATGAAATAGTCGATATAATCCGATTGGCTTTAAAAGACGCCTCGTCATTTTCAAAAATTATGCAAGGTCATGAATAGTTACAATGTCGGTGGGCTGAATTTAATCCATCTCATTGACATGTGGACTTTTATTAAATACGTACGTAAGTCCGTGTGGGTGGGCGAGGAAAGAAGCGTAGAAGGTGGTTACTTTTAAATTGTACTGTGTACAAGAGACGGGAAGGGTTGAAAACTTTTGTGAATAAGACTCGTACTTGTGCCACTAAATCGACACACTTAAAGCGCAAAAAATTCACTGAAAATAATGCTTTTTTTAAGAATTAAGACACATAAAGATAACGAGAATAATTTTGCAATCTTTTGACAAATAACAAGGATATAGCAAGGTTAGACTAAAAATTTTTAACTTTTTGTCAGTAAAAAAATATAAATTAGAACCTAAAAAAACTGGAAAAACAAACAGACATGGAGCCATCTATGGTGCTGCTTCATCAACTTTTAAGCTAATGTTCAAACAACTGACTACACAAGCACAAAAAGTAGCATATACTAGAATGATAAAATTTCAACCATCCTATAAATATTCTTTTATAAAATTTTTCGCTTTTTCTATGTCTTCGTTTATATCCTTTTTCGTTTCATCGCTGAAAGTTGGTAGCGCGCTAAAACGAAACAAAATGACGTAATGACACAGTACGACAGGACTATTAACAATACCCACCCCCTGACCCTCGACCCTGACTGTTATTTCATTATCCTGTTATATATAATTACTAAGATACACATGTAAAGAGTATTTGGTGTTTATAGAAGTGCCAACGCCTCTTTTTTCTTTTATCAAGCAACGGAGAAACTTACTCATAAACAGCCGATGAAAATATGTCCAAAAAACTTCCTAAAAAATATAAGTACCAAAAATAACTGATTAAACTACAAATGCATGAATCAGGATAACTCTTACGCAAAACAAGGAGTTTAAATCGACATTACATTTTTGTTCCCCATAATTCCAAAAGTCAAATTTTACTAAAAACAGGACACAGTTGGAAGAAGTTGGAGGGATGCCAAGACACCAACGATTCTCTTGTTAGACCATCCAATGTTATTCACAGAAACAGATTCACCAAAGAAATACACATAGTAAAAAACTTGACTAACCTGGAGCGCAAACTGTGTCGCATACTGTACCACAAAAATTACAATACTTGCAATACTAAATGAAAACATTGGTTGAAATTATACGACTATTTCTGTTAAAGTTATGTAGCAACAGAGGCATATAAGCGACGCCCTATAACTCCACTATGAATTTGTAAAAAGAAGACATTATTTCATTATATAGCTGCTCAGGCAGTATTAAAACACAACAAAAATTGGATTCAACAACAATGTATAATGTTCATACACTCAACAGGGTGGCCAACAAAACGTCCAAGAGCAGTTCAAGAACATTTCTGGAACACTTTTATATTTCTTTTTAAAAAAGTACAACAGTAAGCAAACGAGCAGAAAGATCTCGAGCATTGGCCACCCTACTAAACATGAATGGAGTCAAAGACTGGTATTATTTTACTATAATTATTATCAGACCTATTGACTCTTTTTCGAACGTAATTTTAAATCCTCTGACAAACTGAAGAAAAAAAAACTACATACATGCCTCATTTACTGATATAACGAGGTGATACAGAAAGTTTTGCTAAAAATTAACAAAACAAAATTGGGAACTATAGACTACAAACTTCTAATAACAGTTACATTACCTTGCACATATCACAGTGTTCACTTGTTGACTTCTCACAAGGACATTTCTCTTCACAAAGATTGCATAACTAAATAAGAGATAGTAAAGAAATTAAACTTTGGTCTTTTTGGAGGAATTGAGAGAGAAAATCAAATTCTTATACTTTGCAAAATTTACTCACAAAATATTATAGTTTTGCTAACCTCGTTAAAATTATTTCCCTTAAGGTACTTAAAACCTTACTTTGCAATATTTGCAATAAGTACAAATTGATCCATTTTTGTATCCATTTTCTTCCTCTGCAGTTCTCTCAGATGTGTGTTCACTGTCTTCATTATTCGAGCCACTTGAGTCGTTGGGTGATGGGATTGGTTCCTCTTTCTCAGTTTCAGAGCTTGAATCTGCCTCCCTCCCATCTTCTGCTGGTGATATAGTAGGTGGGGGAGCCTGCTTGGAATTCTCTTCTATATTTATAATATTGTCACTAATTTTTTCCTCATCATTGCAATAAGCAGCAACAATGCAGCAAAACAGAATAACAAGTATCCCTTTTATTGTTTTCATATCTAAATATTCTAAAAACAAAATTTTAGGCGTAAGGCGTAATTGTATATAAAAACATTTTTTCAGTGTTTAGACTGCACTTGGCTTTTGCCCTTCCTGATCTTTCCCACTTGGCCATGTGCATTCTGATTCATCGCAGAGACGTTAATGTAAATGCTCTAGTTGTTATGTATTTGCAGAAACTTTACGCTTCCTAAATCTATAGTCTGAGTACAAATCATTAAAATATATACTGAATTGAATGATAGGGCCATAGTAAAGAGAACATAATCTTGAGTATTTTTTGACTTGATTTACTTGGTGCAATAGTTTTTCTTCTGGTAAACACAGATTTTTTAATTATGTTAAGTACATACACTAAACAAAATAAAAAACACAAGTCTGCTAGGCCGAGTCACACTGAGACTCACATAAGTTATGGCGACACAAGTCCATTTTGACCTGTGCCAAAAGTTTAAATTTGCTTGCATAAAAACAAAGTTGAAAAACAACAAAGGAAAAAAGAATTGTTTTTCTAGAGCGTAGGTAAGTTGCCTCTTACATCAATGCACGAAGCATTTAACTATTAAAAGCTAACATAAAAAAACATTATCTAAAATTTTACGCTTCACTTTCATGTAATTGTTTCAGAATGAGGGATAGCTAAAACATAAAACCGTGCATTTCGTGAACAAATTTAAACATTAATTACGCCAAAAATCTCTGCAAACATCACTTTTACCAAGTTGAATATTTTTTAATCAAAACACATATTTTTGTTGAAAAAGAGCTTTTTAGGAAAATGCAGCGATATCACTAACAAAATCTGAAATGCAGAGCTCAATGATAAGTAAACTTTCAAGTGGCCTAACACAAAAGAACAACACACTGACTGTGACATCATAACATAAAAAGTTTAATTCACAAACACGTACTGAAATACTTAATACTAAAACACCAACAGATGTACAAACAAATTGACAAAAAGCTAAAAACTAACATAAAAACATAAATAAATTGCCACTAAGGCAGTTACACAGGTTAGATTTTGAGATATATTATGCCACAATTCCTTTAATCACCATATTGAAAAAAATCCCACTGTCATTAGTAATACCCCACGTAAATCTTTTTGTGTATATATAGCAGACCATAAACCTTACTTTGTTAAGGTAACCCCTTATCATTTTTATTATTATTTATTATTATTCTGTCTTATTCGGTTGAAGAAAAAATATTTAAAATGTTTTTCTTGGAAACTTATTCTTTAATGCAATGTAATGTAAAGGCCGCGATAGCAAATATGCCTGGTTCGGGTCACCCACTCGCCCCAACTTCCAAACTAATTTTAGGGGCGGAGGGGGGGAAATATTAAAATAAAATTTGCTTGGACCCTTTGTGAGCAACACCAAATTGAATATTCTCTGATAACTATTTCCATTTCATAATTTCTTTACTGTTTTTAGAATGACCAACTCAAGCCCGATCGCACCACCCACAACCTACAAACAATTTGGAAGCGCTGTTAGCGGAGTTCATTCTATCAATGACTTCTAGAATACAAACGTGCATGGACAACTTTGTTCATAGACCACTTGTATAATAAATCTTTTGATTGACTAATAATAATAAATGAATTCAAAACGAAACAATATATTTTTATTACCACTCCCACATGGTACCCTGCAAAAGATCGTTTCTGCTTTTGTTTTTGCAATAATGCCAATTAGATTATGTATTTGCAGCATTTGTGGCTTGGAGAACCAATTAGGGAGATCCAAAGTTGTTTCGTGAGTCGATTGCGACATCTGCCACCTTTGGGCACATCTCACATGCGCCAAGAGTGACGATTCTTCATGGAGCAATATTCGGAGAAAAAGTTGGTTGTGTAAACAGCATAATAATTGACCACTGTGCAGTGGCTGTTTTCAGAACTATTGATTTATTTTTCTTTATATTGTATTCTCTTCTTAAGATATCTTATTATATCTTTTCTTGTGTCATCTAAAACGAAAAAAATATTAGCTATAAAGAACGAAGCATTGACATCTTTTGGTATTGTTTAGCCACAGAGGCCTTGAAAGCAAGTTTGTTTGCTTCACCACTAAGAATTAGGGAGCCCTAGGGTCGGGTTGGGTTAAATGCTATATTTACGCTGTTTTTAGAGAAAAACCTGATTGGTCATCATACCGCCCCCGCCCGCCCCTAGCAGTACAGCACTTTTCCCTGAACGGGTGAGTCCAGCCCTTAAAATTAGAATTTTTTTACGTGAGATACATTTCAACTGATTTGCGTCGGCATTGCGTCGGCAATATTTTTTTGTAGTGAAATTTTTAGCTGGCAATAACTTTCGTCATTCACCTTTTATTAGGGCTAGACCTCTCATAAATTCGATGCATTGATCTCCTACGACGATGACAAAAGGGAATGGAGTACAAGTCTTATTGACATAGCCTTTCTAACTTTCATTAGGTTAATAGTTCACTGCCAACTGGCTTTTAATGTTTCTAAATGAACCTATTAGGTTAGGGCATCATTAGATTGTATATCGCAGAAGTCGCCGGTGACATGCTTCGAAAATGCTTGTCACGGGCACAGTTTAATGCAAAGCAAAACTGTACAGGAGACTCAATTGTTAGAGTCTTAGCAGAACATCTCTCCTCACAAAACCGAGGGCAGGGCTGACTTATTGCCTGCTGTGTCGTGTGGGAGAAAGAACTTCTGGACTTCTTTTTAATACGATATACAATTTTTTCGATTATTATTACGAATCGAATGTTACCACAGTATTTCTGTAGCCTGAATGATTTTAGTTAGTGATAATGGCTTAACTTCCTGAAAATCGAATGTAATTATTTTGTAGTCGCAATGAGTGGGAGTAGCTCAAACAAAACCAAAATTATTGTTATTTAAAAATTTCACAACAAAATTACGTCGGCAATTTTTTTGCCGATGCAAGTACGGTTTCTTCGTATTTTACGTCGGCAATTACGTCGGCAGTGCCGAATGCCGACGCTAATTTTAAGGGCTGTGAGTCTCACCCGATTGGGGGAGTCCACAACTTCCATATTAGTTGAGACTTACCCGGATCCGGTGAGTACTTTTTGTGAAAAATTGTTTTGAAAAAGGGCAAGCCGCTGGACAAAAGTGCGGGCCAATTTTGTTTATTTCACCAATTAAAAAAAAAATCACTGTGTCGTTCTAGCGCTATTAATGTTTATTTACGTTGGATCAACAACATGGTAATATACTATTTGTTTCTGGCTAACATGCTGGAAAGATTGTTCTTATTATTTTGATGTCTTAAAGCAAGCAAGGGTAGTTAGGTTGTGAATAATAAGTATATTTGAGTCTTTTGCTACGTACAGATGACAGAGCTACTGCATACTTACAGGATACACCAAAACGGCTATCTAGCCAACATAAATAAGTAGCTACTAGCTAGCTTAGGTAACAAATAAGATTAATTAGACTAGCCAAAGCCAAAAACTAATGTAAAAAGTATTCGTGAAAAAAATAATGATTGATACCCTAATAGCTAGATATAGCTAAAAAGACTTCACATATATATATAAAATAAATTCTGAGCAGGCGAACTCATTTATAATGTAGAAAGACAGGCCAAAACTTTTGTGAAATATGCCGTAACATTCATTGGGGGAGAGTCCCTCAATTGAGTATTACAAGCTCCAAAGCTCTCCAAAGCGCCACTCTCATCACTCGATCGGGGTATTAAAAAGTTAGCGTCCACGCCGACTTGCTCGATCGGGTGATTACCCCCGATCGGGGAAAAGTGCCGTACTGCCTAGATTTGAAGGTTCATGCGACCCAAACCAAACATATTTGTGATCGCGGGCCTCTCCACCCCATTTTGTATAAAGCTGACTCAGAGAGATATGGCAGCAAATACACCAATAAAAAATAACATTTTTCCTGTAGAATGAGGTTAAGGAGGGGATTCCTTTTGCTTTCACTCTCTATATAATTTTTTACTCATTATCATTATTTCATTATTATGGAGAGTATGATCTGGCTTTGCTAGCTATAAAGATTGTTTAACAGTATGTAACTAGCTATATATACTGCTAAACGATATTCAAATAACAGATGCAAAAGATATCGATAGCCTATATATAATAATATAATAGCTTAGCTGGAGCTCTAGCTAGCTTTACAAGACAAAAGATATTATTCCGAATAAGTGCATCCTTGTGTACCAAAAATCTAAAAGAAAAAGGTATATTTTAAATATATAGGAAGGAAAAAGATCCAAAGTAATCTAGCTATCAACATCAACATAACTAGAGCTAAAGCTAGCCATGCAAACTAGTAGTGTTAGCTAGCTACATGCTCAAAAAAAAGAGCACACATTTTTCTGTAACCTTTGGACCCATGACGGACGGGTCATGTAAAATAAGTGTGACGTAATTTAAAAATGGCAGAAAAAATAATAAACAAAGATGGTACCTTTATCGAAAGTTCATTTAATTTTGTTGAACAGCGCCTTCTTATATAATGCTATGTCTTTAAATTTCTGACTGTGCAGAATAATATATAATGGTTAAATCATGTGTTGTTTTTTTGTTTTAAAATCTATTTATTACTTTTAGTTTTAGCTAGCTAGCTAGCCATACATAAAAAAGTATGGCAGAGCAGTCTATGGAAGAAAAAATGAAGCAGCTACTTACATGCAGCATCTGTCTACAAAGGTTAAGACATCCTAAAACATTATCCTGCGAACATTCATTTTGTCAGAGATGTCTACAGTTAATTTTCAGAAAAAGTAAAGGGCAACTTGTTTGTCCTAGTTGTCGTACAAAACAAGATCAGATAACTCAATTGACAGATATTGCATATTTGCATACTGGTTTGCATTTAAGGCAAACAATGGATCTTTTTGGTGAAGATTTGAATGGAAAAGAGTCAAGGTATATTTTTTGAAAGATCTTTCCATTTCAGTTTCACAATCTTCAGCAATTTCCTTTTCCAGTGCTCCTTTTTTTCATTGTATCAGAAACCTATGAAAACCATGCATTAAAAGGTGGCATGTGAAAAAGCTGCTTGAATTTATTAAAAACCTTAGTTTTATTGAAATTTGCATTTGGATACTGATTATAATCTTCCAAGTTGTATTAAATATATAATTTGCATGTGTGCTAACAGAAAAGTTTCGCAAGTTTTGAATCTAATTCCTCTGTATATTTTACTTTGTAGTGATGAGGATACAACAAATTTCGGTATGTAATGTTTACATCATTTTGTGTATTATTTTGTTGAATTCTGCTTCTATTTTGTTTTAAAAAGTTATTGCTCTGCGCTTTTGTGTTAAGACCTTTATTTATATTTAAACAGATGAGGCAGACACCGTTGTTGATGATGGTGACGATGATGATGATGATGATGATAATGATACTGATAAAAAATTAAAAACAGAAAGTTGAAATCCCAGGTAAGGGAAATCAATTATTTGGTGTGTACTTACTTTTATATTCTCTATCTCTTCAAATTTATACAGTTGTCTTTCTAATATGTTACTAGTGGCTAAATGTCATAATAACATCAATATATGCCCCTGAACTTAGAGAGGAAAATTAAATTTTATTAAGATTTCAAATTCAATTTTCTATTTTATAGAACTGGAAAAATTTGTCACTCAATAAAAAATCTGCCAATAAAGAAGTTGATAAAAATACCTTTCATGACCTGGATGGTGCATGCTCTAATCATACTGAAACTGATGATGATTATGAAAGTATAATTGATGAAGATTCAGATGATGACTTAAAGAAGAAAGTTCGTGAAATTTCAGATAATGAATCAGATGATAATGAGTCTTCTGCAAATCCCATTGCCTGGCCTAAAAAATCTAAGAAGCATCATCTTAAGAAAAAAGATCTTTTAAAAGGGATTTCAAAGAGCCTGTTTAAAAATCATATTGTGCATGATCTAGTGGAAGAAAGCCCTAGAAAGTACAAAGCCACTCCCAACGAAACTCCTTTAAGCGAAAATGAAAAAACAACCCCTGGAAAAAGCATTCCCATTGAGAAAGAAGAAGAAAGAAGCACAAGTATCAAAGCTAGAATAAAACCTGATGATAAACACCAGGTAAAAGCAGTTGATAAAAACTTGTCTTGTTCGTATTGTAAAGAACAAGGACATGACGCAAAAGAATGTAAAGAACTTGTAAAGTTAAGACGGGCTGAAAGACAAATAGCTTACACTGGAAGCTTAGCTGGGGTAAGTTATGCTACAAGAGCAAAACTTAGCGCGTCTGCATTAAGCAGATTGAAGACTGGAGCTGTCGGGTATAATGCAGGTGGTTTAAGAACCAAGCGAAATGTAACTTCAAAGAAAGTTCGAAATTCTTCATCGAGTAAATCTCAAGGGCGTAACCGTGGTAACAAACGTGGTTTTCTTGTTGTTTTGTAATATCGTGTCTTTTTTTCGCTAATACGGCGTTTTAAAAACGATTTATACGGTAAACTTACCTTTTAAAAAATATCACAACTTAAAAATTGTAAATATGTCCTGGTTGGAAAAATAAAATTATAAAATATATATATGGTTCTGTTTAATATTTTCAATAACGATCTAAGAATTAAAATTACAATTTTGAAAGGACGCTGAACTGGGTGTTTAATACCAAGCCTAGAGAATGTGAATTATTAAAATTTCATCAAAGCTGATGTGAAATTTATGAATTGAAATTTAATGGATGGTCTATTAAGAAAATAATTTATGCAATTTTTATAAAAATCATTTTTGAGAATATATATTGAAACGCAGCAACAGGGAAAGAACGTGTTTTTGTATTTATTGTAAAAGTAAGTTTATGTTCTGTTCTGTTCTGTTCTTATTTAAACTTATAGTATAAATCGGCTTATTAGTTCCACCAATGTATTTTTTATCAGTTTTTTTTATTCGAAAAAATATAGTTTTATATCTTAGATAAATTTTACTGGAAATGACACATAGATATAGCTACTATCCCGGAAATATGGGAAGGCCATACAATCCCAGAAATATGTAAAGCCATAAACAGTTTGAAAATAAATAAAATGAGAGAGCATTATTATAGAAACCTCAAAACCTATTAATTCGCCAAAGTCCACGTGAAAATTTATGTACGCATAAACAACATATCCTTGAAATCCCAGTCAGTAATTTTGTTAAAAAGATCTTCACCATCAATCAGCCTCTATATGCGGTGACAGTGTTGTTGAGATGATTCAACGATGAATATTACTTTACTGATTGCATTTAAACAAATTCAATCCTGAAACGTGATCAAATTGATTTAAATTTAAATCCCTTGTAAGGTTAAATATAAATTTTTTTCTCAAAGAGGGTAAATTATCTCGCAATATGGAGTAAAACTGTATGCAAAAACAAATAAAAATATTCCCCAGTATCATGCGCATCTTGCCTTTTGATTTTTTTATTACCTGGGTCAATTTTTATGGAAAGCAGAACAGTTTAATATTTTGACTAATTTCAACATTTAGATCACAAAAAAATCCAGATTTCCATATACATGATCAGATTCAGCAGGATTTTTCGATCACGGAGTCAAAGTTAGTCAACAACGACGTCCAATGTTACTAATTACCTGATTTTTTTTTATGCAACTTAGGATTTTGATCAGATCTCAAGTCACTTAATTTCAAGGTTAATATCTACAATCTTCGACAAAAATCTCGAGGCAGTTTTTTTCGTAATTTTTCAAATATGGACAAAACGTCAAACAGTCAATGCTACTTTTACACATACATAGGCTAGGCAAACAGCGTGTAAAATTTGCTAGTCGCATTCTACATAACGCTCGCACACAAAAGTAACCCACGTCTGGGCCAACTAAGGTCCCGATATTCGTGAATACTGGCCATGTGTAGATCTGAAGCTGCACAATTTTATTTTATTCAACAAATTTGCGTATTTTAATGTAAAGAGAAAAAGAAGAAAATATTTTTGGTAATAGAAAGTTCTTAAAAAAATAAACTGAATTGTGCAACAAAGAAGTTTTATTTCTTCTGTTTTAAAGCGTGTCTCTTTCTATTTTTTGTGTTGCTTGTGCTTATATTTGTACAGAAATAAAGAAAGAAAAATCGTGTAATGGCATTTTAAAATAAGTTCCCGGTTTAGCGATAATTGTCACATTTTCTCTACAAATTTACCATAACAGTGACGGACTTGATAAATTTAGATTTCATTCTTTCTCACATTGACATCAACACGGTTGACCAAATTTTGATGTTTCGCACGGCTAGTTAAAACTAATTTGATATCGCGTGTCGTCATTTTTGCCGCCATCAAGTTTTGCATAAGGGCAAAACGCTCTGAGAAGGAAATTGGACACTCATGCACCCTCGTCCCCAGGGTTTTTTGTCTTTTTGATATCTCTCATATCAAGAAGGCAAAAAACTCATGTATACAAAGTATGTGAGTATGTACTCATGTATACAAAGGCGAATCTCCACTAGACGATTTTTTATGACGATCGTCAAATATTTTTGTGACGACACATGCGCAAAGAGAAAAAAATGTCATCGCTGCAGCAAAAAATATCGACTGACGAAAAGTAAAAATGGTTTCTAATTTTCGTCAAGCGGTCAGCCATCGTCCAGTTTTAAACTAATCAAAAAAGCAGGAAAACAAGAGTGCTTTGAGAATAATTTAAAGATGGCATCCGAAGAGCATTGTCGTGTTGTGTTGTCGGAATTAATTTATCAACTTCTTAGTACAAATCATATATAGTATTCATAATAATTATAAACAATATTAATAATAGAAGTCTTCTTCAAAGTAAAAAACAAACAACGCATGTTAACATCAGCCATTTTGAATTTGAAACAATCGTCTAGAAATTAATTTAATTTTTCTGTGCTTCTCCACTATACTTGAAAATCGTCTAGTGGAGAAGGAAGAGCGTGTAGCCATTCATTGATCGAATAAAAAGTATCCTATTTTTGTATTTCGTTTTATTTTAAGACAGCATGACTTCAAGTGAAAATCGCATAAAAACGAAACTGGAAAAATTATGTCAATGCCCATTTGTCTCGATGTCTTCAAAGACCCGAGAACGTTAAATTGTCAACATGCATTTTGTCGCAGATGTTTGGAAGGATCATGTGTTGAAAACGAAGCTGGGTTATTGAGTTTATTTTGTCCAACATGCCGTTCGAGACAACCGCTTATCTATCAACTATCAGACGTATCACGAATCACTGGTTTCTGTTTATCACACAAGTTCTTGAAATCTTAAAAGAATGGAAGGGGTAAGTCTGGATAACTTGTTTAAATCAATATACCCTCAGTCTCGTTCCCAGCGCCTGTTGTCTCTCTTTTATAGTAGGACGGCGAGATAAAAAAAGAGACAATTGGCTTTAGGAACGAGATTATCATTGAACATTAGAATGAAACATATCTTATTTTATCTGTTTTCTGAAAATAGTCATAATTTTTTTTCATTTATTTATTTAGTGGCAATAAATATATGGATAAAAACAAACTGCTAAAGACTGGTAAGTATGGTCGGTAACCAAGTTCTTCCCCAGGGCTTCGTTTCTCTTTTAATATCGGTCGCCAGAAATAGCCGAGTTGAATTGCTAACAACGAAAAAGCCCTCCATTGGAATCGGTTGCAGTGAAACCTTCTTCAGGCGGACATCTCTATAAAGCGAGCATTTTCTATTCTTTGCACTGTCA
>JASGCC010000078.1:1322302-1354412 GCA_030067915.1 Hydractinia echinata | reverse complement strand
CTGTTTTAAAGCGTGTCTCTTTCTATTTTTTGTGTTGCTTGTGCTTATATTTGTACAGAAATAAAGAAAGAAAAATCGTGTAATGGCATTTTAAAATAAGTTCCCGGTTTAGCGATAATTGTCACATTTTCTCTACAAATTTACCATAACAGTGACGGACTTGATAAATTTAGATTTCATTCTTTCTCACATTGACATCAACACGGTTGACCAAATTTTGATGTTTCGCACGGCTAGTTAAAACTAATTTGATATCGCGTGTCGTCATTTTTGCCGCCATCAAGTTTTGCATAAGGGCAAAACGCTCTGAGAAGGAAATTGGACACTCATGCACCCTCGTCCCCAGGGTTTTTTGTCTTTTTGATATCTCTCATATCAAGAAGGCAAAAAACTCATGTATACAAAGTATGTGAGTATGTACTCATGTATACAAAGGCGAATCTCCACTAGACGATTTTTTATGACGATCGTCAAATATATTTGTGACGACACATGCGCAAAGAGAAAAAAATGTCATCGCTGCAGCAAAAAATATCGACTGACGAAAAGTAAAAATGGTTTCTAATTTTCGTCAAGCGGTCAGCCATCGTCCAGTTTTAAACTAATCAAAAAAGCAGGAAAACAAGAGTGCTTTGAGAATAATTTAAAGATGGCATCCGAAGAGCATTGTCGTGTTGTGTTGTCGGAATTAATTTATCAACTTCTTAGTACAAATCATATATAGTATTTCATAATAATTATAAACAATATTAATAATAGAAGTCTTCTTCAAAGTAAAAACAAACAACGCATGTTAACATCAGCCATTTTGAATTTGAAACAATCGTCTAGAAATTAATTTAATTTTTCTGTGCTTCTCCACTATACTTGAAAATCGTCTAGTGGAGGAAGGAAGAGCGTGTAGCCATTCATTGATCGAATAAAAAGTATCCTATTTTTGTATTTTGTTTTATTTTAAGACAGCATGACTTCAAGTGAAAATCGCATAAAAACGAAACTGGAAAAATTATGTCAATGCCCCATTTGTCTCGATGTCTTCAAAGACCCGAGAACGTTAAATTGTCAACATGCATTTTGTCGCAGATGTTTGGAAGGATCATGTGTTGAAAACGAAGCTGGGTTATTGAGTTTATTTTGTCCAACATGCCGTTCGAGACAACCGCTTATCTATCAACTATCAGACGTATCACGAATCACTGGTTTTCTGTTTATCACACAAGTTCTTGAAATCTTAAAAGAATGGAAGGGGTAAGTCTGGATAACTTGTTTAAATCAATATACCCTCAGTCTCGTTCCAGCGCCTGTTGTCTCTCTTTTATAGTAGGACGGCGAGATAAAAAAAGAGACAATTGGCTTTA
Organism: Hydractinia echinata; assembly: GCA_030067915.1. NCBI lineage: Eukaryota > Metazoa > Cnidaria > Hydrozoa > Anthoathecata > Hydractiniidae > Hydractinia > Hydractinia echinata. The sequence continues at coordinate 1,353,054 of JASGCC010000078.1, read as the reverse complement.
GGAACGAGATTATCATTGAACATTAGAATGAAACATATCTTATTTTATCTGTTTTCTGAAAATAGTCATAATTTTTTTCATTTATTTATTTAGTGGCAATAAATATATGGATAAAAACAAACTGCTAAAGACTGGTATGTATGGTCGGTAACCAAGTTCTTCCCCAGGGCTTCGTTTTCTCTTTTTAATATCGGTCGGCCAGAAATAAGCCGGAGTTGAATTGCTAACAACGAAAAAGCCCTCCATTGGAATCGGTTGCAGTGAAACCTTCTTCAGGCGGACATCTCTATAAAGCGAGCATTTTCTATTCTTTGCACTGTCTGGAATTCCCAGCCTCTTCTCTAGGAGATCTTGTATCTTACCCTGGTGATGAGGTTGTGAATTTCCCACCTTTGTTTTTGCTTGTGGTATATTAGAGATTTGTGTCGAGATATTTTTGGTATTTGAATTCATTGTCATTGTTATGTTGTGTTGAAATTTTTTTGTCATTTTTTTCAAGCCTGTACATTCCCAACAGCGTGTCTATCACCGAAATATAGCAGATTGAAATATTTTTTTTACTTTTAGAAAAGTCATCTGATGAAAGAATGTTATTAAACACAAAAGTGACAAGCTTCTATCAAAGTATCAACATTGACACGATGGAACATATAGCGCAAATGCATACACAAGAATATGGTGCTCGTGATATGAAGATTAAATCTTTACAAGAGGAATTATCCCGCGTAAAAAGACACAACGCAAATCTTTTGCTTGATAACATGTCCTTACGCATAGTGTTAGTTAAACGTTCAAAATTGCCGCCCGATAATCTTTTCCCTCCTGCGAAATATTTACCACCAAATGAATATTTACGCCCAAAAAAATTTGCGCCCAATGATAGTAGTAAGCACGAGTTAAACAAAGATTTCACAAACTCCGTATAAAGATTCCAGTGTTACGGAAGACGATATCAGCAAAGACAAATCTATAAACAACAAACGAAACGACTATAACCTGCGAAAGATCGCACTAATAAATTCTCTAAGAAGAGGAAAAGATTCAAGTTTCAGTCGCCCGTCAATTGAGTCGGGAAACAGGGTGACTAACCCATACAGACATGAAAATCTTTATAACGAAATTGCGTCTATCCCTACAGATTCAACCAATGATATCAAAGGTCCAAAACAAAGCAATCACTTTTTATCAAACGATTTACAAGTCCTGGATAGAAAGATTAAGAACTACACTAACAGATCAAGCCCTGTATTAGAGAAACAATTTCATACTCTGAAGAGGAACAACAAAGATGATGTCTTTTCAAAGTCTGTACTGTGTTGGAAATGTTTTCGTCCCGGACATTCAGGTAGCAAGTGTAGGGAGACAACGACTGCTCGTGGTAGAATTATCTGTCCGCGATGCAATTTGGTGGAGCCACAGTGAAGCGAAGTGCACAGCTTGAAGGATTACCAAGTATATACGTATTGGTACGAAAATGAAAGGACACAGCTTTAAGGAACAGAAACAACACGTTACTTTTTGTGTTGCTATATTTTGATGCAACTCCATCACCATCCATTTTGATGCAACTCCATCACCATCCATTTTGATGCAACTCCAAGCCGTATTTATATTGTCATGTGATAATTTAGGAAATTTCTTCTTTCAGAGAATTAGCACTCACATTAATTATGGAATACTGATTATTTGCGATTCCTTTTTAGCCACATGTTGTAAATTTTAGGACACCTTATAACACGAACCAACTTAGATACTTGTATGAGAACATGGGCATTAACTAACAGCTGGTGTGAAAAAGCAACAAACAATGCCGATTTTTTACTTCTTTGAGCAATCTCAAACACATAAATATTCCATTGTAGCAGTTACTGTTTCCAGTTCAGAGAATATTCATAATTCTATTTATACCATTTATTTAGTTTTTATACATTCAGATTTTTAGTTTTTTTATAGTTTTGCAGTGTAATGTAAAATATAAAATATTGTAATGATGTAAAATATATAAAAAAACCTTGATAACAAGGTTTAAAAAAGCAAAGGAATATATTAAGGATATGCCAAATCTAAAAATCTAAAACTTTTTGGTGTTTCATAGTTTTTAGGCCTACATATGTTTTAGATTTTCTTGTAAAATGAAAAAACTCCCTTGGCTTCTATAATTTTGCAATCAGAAGCAAAGATTTACTAGTCCAAATTAGTTGAAAAATAAAGCTCAATTTGATACCAGCATCAATTTTTTTATTTTCCAGTTTTTGTCAAAAAAATTGTTTGTCAAACATTTTTGACATTGTTGTTTGTTTGTGTTAGATTTTCGAATCAGAAATGTAACAACAAACGAGTCAAAAAGAAAACGAAGTCAAAAAGATATTTTAAAATGGCTGTTTGATGAAATACTTTTTTTCTTTTTTTCTTCTGATCTATCAAAATTATCATTTATTTTTTGATATTTTATTGATTGAGCTTTTCTGTATTTTCTTGATTTGATTTGCACCACCACCACAGATGTTTCATTCACCAATGCTTGTTTTCTCTGTATCAACAACAACATTCCCTTTTCTCTGGAATTTCCTCAAGGAAGTATGAAATGGTCTTTAAAAAAAGACATCCTGTCTGTCAAAAAAAGGTACTGTGATCTTTTTCCCAAAAATTTTCAAGACACATAAAAGAAGGCTCCCACGGCCTCCTCAAATCTCCTCAAATCTGTCTACAAAATTCTTCCCAATTCTACTCAATTCTCCTTCAAAACAATTTAAAATCTAAACTTTCCTCTCATTTTCAGCACCAAAATCTCCTCAATTCTTTTACATTTTGTTTTGAAAAAATGAAGAGTGAACACCCTGTAGAAGGTACACAATCAAAATATAAGTCAGTCCTAAGTGTTGGTGAAAAACATCGAATTTTCAGTGGTATTAACTGGTCGAACATCTTAAACGAAAAACCAAGGGAACAATCTTTCAATGAAATGTTTAATAAGCTGATATATTAATTTAAAATCTAAGCAGTAGATCAAATGCAATCAAAAGTTCAATCGATTGGCTGCGTGCTTGCGTTTTTGCTTAACTTTGCACGCTTGGTTGCAATATTTTATTCAGAATGGCTCTACTGTGGCGATTAAAAGGTTGAACTTATTCACATGACCACGAAAACTGGTGTTGCATTCTTAACAAAATACCGTTCGTTTCTTCGGCATAATATTTTCAATAAAATAATATACTAACAACTTAGGAAATTAATCGTTGGAGTGATTGGAAATTTTTCTATTTACAAACTTTATTAGAAGCCTTGTCGGTATTATTCTTTTTTTACCTCCAACAAAAGTTCGAACATATCATTACGTAAATAAAATCATTGACTTGGTAGAAGACAACATGTGGTTATAGTTGGCTGTATACTTTCAACATCAAGGTAACGAAATTTCTAATCGCTACTCAGTGTCTTTGTCATGCCGGCAGTAACCATTATTTTTTTCTAACTAGCAAACCATCAGTTAAGTTTTTTCTACTTCGTGATTGCTCAATTGATATTCAAATATTATAATTTACAACTGTCTAATATTGTCCGGTATTACACTAACAAGCATGGTGCTGTTTCTCCAGTTTTTGGGGCAGTGGCATTTGAGGGGGTGCGCCTGTAATTTTGTAATGACCGGAGAGCAACATTATTCTTAAAACAAGATACGAGCTTGTATGATAACTTTGTTTGTAAGATTGTAAATTTAGGTGGGTTTTCATTAACATAAAAGGTGTTCCCTTTTACAACAGTCGCACAACAATGCCTATTGCATCTTTAATTGAAACACGTTGTACATCAGAGCAACGCAAGAAATGCTGTACAATAAATGTTGTAGAGATAGAATTTCTTTCTACATCTACAACAGTTGCACAAAATCTGCTGCACAGCATGTACTGACTTTAATGGAAACCGATCTTTAGTTTACTTTGCTAGACGTAAGTAACTAATGTGTAAAGGTTTTTAATGCTGACTACACCCCCTCTCCCCCCCCCCCCCCCCCCCCCGTTTACGTGCCTTAACGAATATAATATCCGTTTCGTAAGGATAAAAATAAGATGGAAGATCCTGTTAATCCGATAATATTTAACACTTTCCTGTAACCCTCAATTTATAGTTATTTATCGAGAAATTACACGAGGGCAGATAGGAATTAAAAAATAAGAAGAAGTCTGACATAATTCAAACATTTGCTTTAGGGATCCGATGGGCACTCCTCTCAAGAATGAATTGCATCTTAGGTGTTGACAACATTAGTTGGAAAGTTATATTCAGAATGTTACCCCTACTTTAGTTGTTATAGTTACTGAAAACGTTGTATAGATTCTGACAAGAGGGTCCTGGTATACGAGTCATTTTATCAATTTATAATGTTGTAAATGACAGTTTCAAAGGTCTGCCATGTTATTATGATAAATTATATTAAAAAATTATTTTCAATGTCCATAGATTCTTAGCGTGAATCTAAGATTAGCCACCTGACAGTTTTTTCCACTCAATGCCCGCCGCTTGTTACTCTGGATCAATCGCCTCCAGGAAAAATGTTCTTGTCCATCATAAAAACGTAAGAATAGACCTGGGCTATAATTATGTCTGGTAATTATGTCTGGTATTGGGGAACCAAGGGAGGGGCACAACCAGTGACTGGAGATTTAAATTTCAACTAGATTTTTTTATCTTTTAGGTGATCAGTCTTTGTTTCGTAAGAAATGAATTCAATAAAAGTATTTGCCTTCTGCTTATTTGCAATTGGATTTTGGTATGTGACGGAAGCATATAGCGATTTTAACAATGCTTATAGAGATTACTCGCTGAACTTAGATAACTATGAAATTGAAAACCTAATCAGACCTATAATGAGTGATGATGAAAGTGATGAAGATAATGAAGAAGACGAAGAAGATGAAAATGATGGTGACAATTATGACAACTACGATGACGAAAATGCTGACAAAAGGGACATTATTAAAGGCCCAAGTTATGTGCCGAATATTGATGATGATTCTGCCGAAAATTATCTGGAACAAGAAAATTATGAAACTGATTTTTCCAGAAAAAGAAAGACTATCCCAAAGAAGTCCACATTGCCGTCAAGTGATGATCTGATGGATAAAGTATATCTGAAACAGGTTCTAAAAAGGATAAGATAAATGAACACTTAGAAGACAAAGCAAGGGGGGTACTGTCTACTAAAATTATTAATATGCTCTACAATTGGAAAAGTAAACGACACAACACACATACACACGCACATAACACAAAAGACGATGTTTCAACTGTACAAAATGATTTTGAAACTCTTTCAGATAAACCAGTTGCAAATGAGAATGACATAGCCGACACAAACATTGCTAAAGAAACAGCAGAAGCATCTTCTCCTTCTGTTCCGGAAGTTGGCAAAGCGACAGTCACTACTAAAAAAGTAAAGGTAAAATCAACGTCATGGTTAACGTCAATATTAACGAACGTCCTGCAAGAAGGTCAAAGGTAAATCATGCCGTTGAATTTCCTCGCTCAACTTACAAGAAGGAGTTGGATAGCAGCAAGGGAATCATGCAACAATATGGTGCACTGCAAAAATTGAGAGAAGATTCCGAAAATTCTGAAACAAGTGGCAGTGGTTCTTCTGACGATAACCAGCAAAATTTGAAGCCGGTGGAAAATAACACAACGCTTAATTTGTTTGCAGGAATTGCTTTTCCGAAACATGACCATATCCAAATTGTCAATGTTGTCAATGGAAGTGATACTGATACTGATGACAATGACAATGATGATTCGGATGATTCAGATGATAACAATGCCTCTGGATCTGGCGAATCACAAGGAGATGATGTATCTACAAAAGCCGAGAAGTATAAAGCGCATTCGATGAAGCCACAAACAGCTTCTGTTCAGAAAGCACCAGGTGTCGTTGTGAAGAGACCCGTGAGGCCATTAACACAAAAGATGAATTTTCATAAGAAATATCACCCAACACACGCGTACGAGGAAGCTGCAGAAGCAGAAAAGGGTGAAACACCTGATACAGTATTTGCAAGTAAGATTGCTGCAGATAAAGAAGAAAAAGATAATGAAATGGAGCACAATGACGAACACGCTGAAAACGTAGATTTAGTGAAACACAAACAAGAAAAAGAATTATCAAAAGCAGTTGAAGATGAAGTATCGACGGACCAAAAGTCAAAAAGCACCGGAGTTTCAAAAACTTTAGATTCTGAAACAGAAGAATTAGCACATTCTGTGACATCCGAAAAATTAAAAACAACAAAAGTTGATGCAGAGGATGTAAGTATTGAACAGCTGAAAGACAAAGATGAGAAGCCTAAAGACATACCAAAGGATAGCGCAATGGAAGAAAAAACACCTGAAGTTCCATTAGAAAAAGTTTCTGCAATTGAAAAAGATGAAGATAAAGTTGCTTCCTCAAAAGCAACAAAAGATGTTAGCACAGGAGATGAAAAGGTAGCTGCCGTGAAAACACCATCGTCCGAAAAAGAAGATGGACAGAATGATGAAATTTTGTTCACTAAAAAGGAAAGGGAACACAAATTTGCGGATAATGATGGTAAAGAAAACATTGGCAAAAATAACCAAGACGATAAATATGAAACTTTAGAGGAAGTGCGTGAAAAATTCAAAACCTGGGAAAACAGAATTGAAAAGGATAACGATTCTTTGTCTGAAACAGTTGGTGAAAAGGAGAAAAAGATTGATGTAAAATCTGACAAGAAATCTGAAAATGTTAACAAGGGGTCTTCAGAAAAACATACTGCGACAGGGAAATCCAAGAATGGAACTGTTCCAGAAGAAAAAGCAAAAACATGGAAAGAAGAAGAAAAGTTACTGCTTGAAAAATTAAAAAATCCTTTCCTTCACGAAAGTTTAAAATTTAAAAATGATGAAGAAGAAGATCAAGAAGAAGAAAATCAAAAAGAACAACAAGTTGAAAAGGTTGCTTCAGATATAACCAAGAGTGCAAATGCTGAGTTTACCTCAGTCGTTGATAAAGTAACATCTTCTGTTGAAAAGACAGACAAGCAAAAGAAGCAGGAGAAAGACACGAAAGAGTTACAAGAAAGTGCTGATAAAGCTTTTTCTTCTGTTGTAAACAAAGTCACATCGGGTAAAGAAATGTCGGTGCCAGAAGTAGAAATTGGAGGCAAGGACAAAGAGCAATCTCCAAAGATTGAAAATGTTAAGGACAAAGAGCAATCTCCAAAGATTGAAAATGTTAAGTTCAAAGAAATGAACAATAACACATTGCATGGCAATAAAAACTTAATGCAACTTCAAAAGTTTAAGGAACAAATTTTAAGCGAAGTATCAAAAATTGATAATTTACAGGGAGAATATGGAAAAGATGGTCGAAGTGCAACTGAATTGAAAGAAGCAAAAGATGTTCTTGAAAAAGACCTTAATGTTGTGAAAGATTTAGAAAATAATTTAAAGAAAAAAGCATTTCGCAAAAGTGGTACTAAATCACACAAAAAAGGCAAAAGTAAACATCAAAAGCACATCAAAACAAATAAACACAGCGTTGCCGCAGCAACATTTGCAAAACAAGTTGACCCTGCAAAAGATCAAGAAATAATTCCTGATGCCAAATTAGGTTTTGATGAAAACCCACAACAGAAAAAGCATAAAAGTAAGCTGGATAAGATGAAAAAAGCATTGAATTCGTATGAATATTCCTATTATGTCAGTAAGAAAGAAAGCGACAAAAATAAAAAGAGTCATCCCTTGGAAGAAATCACAACTTTGTTAAAAGCAGAAATACAAAGGCTGAAGAAAAAAGGAAACAAGCCCGACAAGCAACTCAACCTAATTCGTGGTCTCGTCCAGCAAAAGATAAAAGCAGTCATTGCTAATGGTGATTTAGACAAGGCAGCTTTCCACAGCTTGGGACCAGAAATTAAAGAGTTAGGCAAACTGTTGAAATCTAGAATCAACAAAGAAAAGAAACGCAAAAAGTGGCATAAGAAGAAGACCAAAAAGATAAAAGGTGGTCATATGAGTAGCAAGAACATTGATATGATGAAACAACCTGTCAGAAATCCTTTGGATTCGTTTGAGAAAGGAAACAAAATGCTTAGTCCTGGCCCACAAAGTGGAATCGACAAACAAATCAACAAAATGCAAAGTGAATTGTCCAAAGTAAATAAATCACCACCTTCCAATTCCAACCAAAACCAACAGCAATCTTCTCCAAATAATTTACAGCAAGCCACACAACATTTATCAAATGCACAAACAGCTTTTCAAAATATCGAAAGCAGAAATGTTTCGTTGGATCCAAAACAAAGCAGCAACATTAAAACACTTCTTACGACACTGAATAAAAATCTTGGTGAAATCTACAACAAAGCGCAAGGTGTCCAACAACAGAACCAACCACCACAGCAACAACAGCAACAGCAGCAACAACCACAACAATATGGAACTCCAAATGCAACTACCTATCCATCGATGCAAACTGGTGTTGATCCAAATGCGCAACTTCAAGATATTTATATTCCAGCAACATTCACTAACACTGCAGCTCAGACACAAAACTATAATCACATATTGCCACAAGACGCTTCTCATCAGACGGCAGAAGGTAAACACTCTATAAATTATTATTGTTTTACAAACTTCAACTAAGGAACCACACTTTCAATTTTACCATAGTCAAAAAGTGAGAGAAAAAGAATGCTCTTTTCGCAACTCAACAAAAGTTTTAAAGTGTTATCAGTGAAATCTGAAATACTCAAGAGCCAAAAATATGCTGGGAGACTTTACCATTAGATGACAATAGGCGCCACAGCTAACCGATAGTTAATTATATATTCTTATTTTTAAGGCAAACATGATACTCCCACTCCAGCTGAAGATATTGACATCGAAGAGAGCAAAGGCAAAGCTCTTGCTGATGATGAACCCGTTGACACTTTAGTTGAAGAACTGGAACGCGATATTACTGATGTTTGGTCATACAGAGATATGTTCCCTGATGCAGATTCATTGGGACTGGATAACGAGAAGGTAAAGAAAACTAATGTTGCTTTATAAAAAGTAAAAAAAAGTTCCTCCTAAACCCGAAAACAAAATGTCTGTTTTGATGTGTATACTTAGTGATTTATTGCTTCCAAATGCATTGTGTTTGTAACATTTATCTTGTGCAGTAAAAACAAAGATCCTTAAATATATTGGCTTCAACTGTGGAGATAAAACTCTCCATACCTTAACCAAATGATGAAATAAGCAACTTCTTTAAAAACCTAAGTGGACCCAGAGTCTAGGATTCGATGGTAGCTATATATTCTTTTAATCTTTTAGGTTCACAATACATATGCGAATCTTGGTTCCCTATCCGGATTAAACTTGCGTCGTGCGTTGAACAGAGCTTTACGTGGAGAAGACGTCGGACTTGCTGTTGTTGGTGGTTCCATTTCTAAAGGAGGACCCTTCAGTGAAAAAGGGCTTGATTTTGTGTTACGTTCCTACTTCTATGCTATTGAAGATTACTGGAATAAAATTATTCGTCCTGTTACTGGTTCATCTATGATCATCCGAGATGTGTCTATTGGAGGAATTGCGACAGACTATTACTCCTACTGTCTCCAAAATCATTTACCAGATGATAAACTGACAAATATTGTCCTTTGGGAATTATCGGCGAACGATTTGAGGCGATATGAGGGAGATTCCAAGCCAAAACCACAACCTTTGGAGCAATTCACAAGAAATGTGTTGTCCTACAAAGCCAAACCAGCATTGATATACATAAACTTCTTTGCTTTGTTTGACTGGGAACCTGATCTTGCCGCCAATTGTCGAAATTATGAGGACGAAGGTGAGGACGAGGTTGCAAAATATTACAAGATAACATCATTAAGTTGGCGTAACATGGCATGCCCTTTACTCAAGGCCGGTAACCAGCCGTTGTTTACAAAAAGTAATCTTTTTGCTGAAGATAATTTCCATCCAAGTATACTTGCGCATGCGCAGATGTCTTATATCACTATTGATTATATTCGAACGGAGTTTTTAAAGAATCTTGTTAAAATGAGGCGCACGTTCATTGCTGATGCAGTGGCGAGGTTGCAAATTCCAAAATCCATCTACATCCCTCGTTCGATGTACGCACAAACATACTCGTGGAAACCTCACTGTTTCACATACATGCTCGTTGATAATCGCTCCCCGAACAATACTCTCGAGGTTGACGAAGAGGTAAACGGCAACTTTCGTTACACAGTTGTGCGAGAATTCAAAATTCGTTCCGACAAAATTGTTGGTATGGAAACGCAAAATAAAGATCAGTTTATCCGGTTCCGTGCAAATGTACCTAAACATGCAGGTGGAGGCATTGAGCCATATCGAAGAATGGGAATTATGACTTTCACAGACGACCGATATGCTCAGGTGCAATTTGACAGTGAAAAACCTTTAGATATAAATTCGAAGAAAAAATTCTTAGAAGGGACAGTAATAAAGACAATAGCGGAGAATGTTAAACCCGGTGAACATACGATTACAGTCAGATCTGGAAGTAACGGTTTCCTTATATGTGCTTTGGTGCTTGGTTAGACAAACGGTACACGACAATCAGTGTGATTAAATTAATCTAAAAATCCTGTCAGGAGGAGATCGGGTCGAGTTCGATAGAGAGACGCTTATCCCAACACCCCGTGGGGCTAAGCGCTGGGGTGCTATGAACTGAATACGTAAACAACGTTATTGGACCAATTTTGGGTTCGAACAATAATTATTTTAATTCAAAATTTTTTTATGTATATAGAAATGACAAGCCAAACTTGGTGCGAAAGAAGTTTTATATCCAGAGACTTGATTTATTGGTCTCTCTTTTGAAACACATTTGAACAAGCAACTATCATCAATTTCTTCTCTCTTCATAAAGATAATTTCGAGTTTTTGTTTTTGTTTTGTTTTAATTCAATAAAGCTAATCGAAGAAATTCCCTTCGTTTTGTGCTTCTAAATATATTTTACTAAGACGCATATAATATTTTGTACAAATAACGCATATATAAATATATATTGACTTATATAATAACAAATGTCGTTACCATTCTTTGGTCGCTCACGCTGTAGCGATTAAGCTGTGAACATGCGTATAAAAAGCATTGTGTACATAAAATTGCGTAGCAATCGCTAGATTTTTGACACCACAAATCTATAACAACCAAACAGAATTAATGTATGCAAAAAATAATTGTTCTGTAGAGTGATGATTAAGATAACAAAAACATGTCAAACTTTTGCTCCCCCTTTTGCTATTTCGCTCCGTCTTCCGCTACTTAGCTCCGTCTTTTGCTACTTCGTTATGACAAGTCTGATAACAGCTTGTTTTTTCCGATTGCTAGAGCTCAGAAACTAAGATTCGCTTATTTGACAACACGCTGACATTGAGAAAATTTTGAGCGCACAAATTAATAGAATACAATGTCCAAAACGTGTCATGTGCAGGTATATGTAAAGAAATATATTTTGTCTTTCTATCAGCCAAAACTGGGTAATGCTACCCACGCACGAAAAGCTACAAATGGCAAATGCGATATAGTCTTATCGACTTTGCTATGACGGGCGAGTTTCCGTAGATTTTCCACGTCCTAACGAATAGTCTCTTTATTACTACCCATATTATGTGTTCAAAATGGCTGCGCGCAGCTTTATATTCGCAATCCCCGCAGAACCCGCTTTTTACCGGCTTTCACGCGAAAAAGAAAACACGAAACTTGATTTTTGCTAATAACCAATCCAATTTAAGATTTAAGATCTTTAGCCAATAAGTGCTTTTTATTCTGGACATTGTTGTTTCTTTTTGTATTATCTTCACCAACCGCATTTTTACTAAGCTGCAACTTGGGGGGGGGGGGGTCTAGTTCTAGTCTAGTTGTTAGCTGCTAAATACAGTCGGGTGCAACACAATTTCCAAATAATCGATCTTATGTTAAATGCAGTTAGTTAGCTGCACCTTTTATGTAATCTAAACATTGGCGAAAGTTTAAAGTTGATTGATTAGCCTGTGATACTTAGGGTTAATTTTGATTGATTAGCCTGTGATACTTAGGGTTAATTTTGATTGATTAGCCTGTGATACTTAGGGTTAATTTTGATTGATTAGCCTGTGATACTTAGGGTTAATTTTTAATCGCAATAAATTTTGTGGCGACATGTGTTCTTGTGTGTTGTATTAAAACTAATAATTTTGCAAATTTTGCGAAAACTTATTCCGCAAAAAAGAATTGCTGATCGATAGGGCGCTATGATTTGCGCACTCTACGCACGGATGTTCAACATGAATTACCTGTACTAAGCGCTCATCCGAGGTTACGATTAATTTTTCAACTTTCACAGGAGACTCCTTTTACTATGATGAACCTGTTTTTATTTCAGTTAAAGTTTCAAGAAACTTTTTTCCTTTGAAAATATATTACACGGGAACTTATTCCGCAAAATAAAAAAATACCGGACGTCTGTTTTTGCTATGACGGGGGGTAACAACAGGTTTTAACAATCCGCAGGAAGGCGTGTTTGCTTAGCCTTTCTTCGTCTCCGGAAATAAATGAGACTTTTCGTGCACTTATAACACAAAGCCAGGTTTTGTGCGTTTATTTGTGAAGTTCTCTACAGAGTTTTTATTTCACTGGCTTCACTTCGCCCAAAACATTTTATTGCGATTGGCTGGCAATGTGTCGTTTGCCGTGAGGCCAAGATTTGTTAGGAAACCTGAAAAAAAGAAAACAAGTATCAACAAACATAGTTATGGAGACAATGGCATGATTATAATGTACAAAGGATATATTATACGAAGAGCGCTTAACCCTATTCGGTCCGGTCTGACGGTTTTTTATAAATAACTCCTTATCGCTATGTTATATGGCTATGAAACTTATTGACTTTCAATATTTATCTATTAGACACCTGCATGCCAAATTTTTAGGTCCCATACCTTTCAGAGGCTTTGATATTGGCCATTACTCGAAACTACCCCTAAAAATCTCTAACAAAAGTAATTAAATTTTAAGCAGATAGTGTCATTTTTAACAAATTTCAAGCTTCTGATGAAAATGTGCTGACGCAAGCAAAAATTTATTGCTGCCATTTTGTTCCTTTTATGACGTACTATAAATGTGCCAAGTTTGATTCAATTTGAACAACCCTATGAAAAGTTATTGAGGGGGGGCGGATTCCGCCCCCCCCCCCCCCGGTCATAATATGTTCGAAAAACCCCGGACCGAATAGGGTTAAGGATGTTGGGCGCTAATTTTAACCATGACGTTACTGTTGTGGCCTCATTATTCACCAACAAAAAAACAACTTGCATGTTGTCGCTTCCCGCTAAATTGAAGTCTCACTACCCAAATTAGTTTTTTTTTGCTTTCCGTCAAATTAAATTTCCGCCATTTTTTTATCCCCTTCAAATTTGTTTCACCTAAACAAACAACACTGCATTTTCAGATTTAAAACATTTTTGGATACAACTTACTGTTCGTGCAAAATAACTTAATGGCTCGTTTAGAAATGTAACTTCAAAAGAAAAAACACATCAGTTTTACTGAAATCGCTGAAAAACATCATTCACCAAAAGAAAGGTACTCCACCACAGAGCTGACGTGCAAATAAAGATTTTGCGAAATCGCATAATATCAGAGGAGAACAAACTTCCTCTTTTCCCTTGAATATGTTAACAAAAACCTTAAAAATATCCTAGTATGAAAATTAGTCGTCAAAAATCTAAATTTAGTCCTAAAATACCCAATCGGTTCATCCTAAGTTGTTGCCATTACGGTTACCTTAAATTTACATTGTCATGTGACATCGCCGTTGCTAGAGCGATAAATAGATAGATAAATAGATAGAAACATTGAAAATTCGTGTGACGTGTATACAAAGGAACTTTAAGAATTAAGTAAGCAACCTCTGTTTTGTTCTTGTTAAAAAAATGTAATTAAATTATATTATGAAATGTAAACTATAAAACTTGGCCACAACCTAACATGATCCATAAAGATTCATTCGTGACTGTATTTTTTACAAGAAAAGAGAATTCTATGTGTGTTACGGTTTTTACTAGCAAAATATGTTTTACAACAATTAACAATAAACCGAAAAAATATAACCAAAAATGATTAGCTATGTTATTTGCTATATATTAGGGGAAACGACAAGACGAGAAGAATGTAAAACACAATTCGTCGTCTTCTTCTAGCTTTGTTAGAATTATTCGTCGTTTGTAGCAGAAGTATCCATATGATCTACAGCTTTCTTCCTCGCAAGAGTAACGTTACAAATTTGGATGTTTTCACTAAAACAATGGTGATTACTTTCGTTTTTAATGCAAATGGCGACCACCATGGAGAAGTACATAACAAGATATTCAGAATTTTGAAGGTTTTTTTTAACAATTTAAGATATTAATTACGTTATAACTAAAGTAAGGTGAATCAAAATGGTTAAAACAATTTTGATATTCGTTCCTCAGTGCATAAAGTACCATTTTACAGGTTTCGACATTTACATGCCAAGGCCATTTCCTTCGCCTGTGTCATGCGATATCTACACTTCATGGGTTTCATCGGAGAAGAAATCGTGTGGGGGAGACTTTTCCGGTACATATTTATCATTTGGTGTGTTCTGTTTACGCTGCATCAAGTACCACTTGACAAAACCAGCTACCACAATTAAAACACCAGCAACAACAACAATACTAACAGCTATAATCACAACAGACGTATTATCGTCGCCATCTTCTTCTGCTGAATTGTCTTTACCTGCCGTTGTTGTAGCGGCTGTTGTTGTTGTTGTAGCGGTTGTTGTTGCTTCTTCAGGGTAGCATCGTCCTTCATAACCGCAATATGTCTTTTTCTCGTCCTGCCACAGCGAGCCGTTTCTGTATCTATAACACCATTCGCACCCAAGTCGTTGACATGTAAGGAAAGCACTAAAAACACAATTGCCATTTCAATATAATCTGACAGGGGAAAACTGCGTGAATATTCAGCGCCGTTTTCATAAAGGTTAGACGATAAAAAACATTGTGAAGAATTTGACACATTTTTTGTTCAAATAGCTGAACAGGGGGGCACTTCGTACATAACCTGTTTTTTTCTTGAAACACCGGTTTTACAGCGTAAACTCGCTACTCGTGATACCATTTTGATTCAGGCAGTAAACTAACAGTGTTACATAGAATAGCAGGTAAAATAAAATTATATACCTTATTGTGAAAATATTGGTCGAGAAAAGAATGTGCTTATGTATCACTGAACAAAGTTAAAAAAAATATTGAAAGTGGAAATAAAAACAGTGAGGAAAGAGTTAAACAATTCATTGACAAAGAAATACGAATTTTAATAAGAAGTCACTGAATCAAAACAAAGAAAAAAGGTAAAATACTCAATCTTGTGTATTACCGGAAAATATTTTATAGCAACGCGACGACAGGTCAGTAATTGAAAACTAGAACCCCATCCAGAATAAAAAAAGGGTCAAATTTCAAAGAACGCACCCCCGCACAAGCTATTATTTACGCCCTTTTCGTGTTAGGCACATGCATTAACCACTGGTTGTGGTTAGAAACCGAAAAAATTTGCTCAAATCTTTAGTTTAAACAATAGCTCATTAATCATTCTGTTAATTTCAATAGAAAAAAACTTAGCAAAAGTTGAACATCCAACTTTTAAAAAAACTTATAAAACCGAAAAAAGTTGTACATCTTTCCTGTTTACACGGTAAGTCTTTTTATCTTACATTTAAACGGTCCGTTTAAACTTACCGTGTATTTTAGCCTTTAACAAACGGGTTTAGAATCTTAGGAGGTTATTTGATTAGATCAAAAACCTTTAAGCTTGCTTCGCACTAGGGGTTTAAGGGAGTTTAAAATTATAGTTTAACTCTAAAATCAGTCAAAAAGAAGAAATTAAAAGTCACGACATCGCGTTTTAATGTTCTGATGTGGCTGAGTACATGGCTGAGCAGATATTAAGTCAAAATGTGTCTGCAACAGTCACAAAAGCAGATGATTCTGTCCTAAAAATGGAACTTTGCAAGTGTCTGGTGCTAACATTTTCTATTTTTTTTTCAATTTTTGAGATTTATGCTTTTTAAGTTCCGTGTTCAGGATACAGGAAATCGGGCGTTCTTGTATTTTTCTGCCACTCATGATGTTAAAAGTTAAAAGCATCAACATAGCCTTGTTGTTCGAGTGTATGTAGTTTTTTTATTACTGAATATATTTCCCCACATAAAAAAGCGTTACAATTCTACGTGCCATTTTTTATACCCATCAATAATAATTTATGTCATCCTTCAAGCTACTGGCAAAACACGAAACCAAAGTAAAAATCCCGCGCAAAGGTCTACTAATATAAATTCTTTAAATTCGTCATCGTGATCGGTTACTTCTGAAAAGGCTCCGCCAAATCTCTCTAACGTTTCCCTGCGCTGTTGTCATAACGCAGAGCGTTGTTGAGTTTAAAGGGGATACAAAACGATTCAATAAGCTCAAGAATAGCGAAGAATGGCGTGTAATAAACGGATAAACGGACCACTTAAAAGGTCAATGTGCAAGGAATTATACACAATTTAGAACCAAATAGACGTGTAGACAACCTGTTTATGAATAAATAATTTTTTATCAAAATTTGATTCTTTTTATTTTTATTTTCTAAAAAAAGAAAAAATTTTCTTCAGTATTCTTTTTGGTGGTAAAATAAGTTAGGGTTTGTAAAATATAATAAGAACTCGAAAGTTTCAGTAACTCGAAAGTTTCAGTAACTCGAAAGTTTCAGTAACTCGACAGTTTATTTTTGATGAGGGAACAGAGACAACACGACAACACAAGGAGCTGTATTTGTAAAAAATGCTATGTTACTAGCTTTAAGAAGGTAACTAATACCTCTAAAAAGATTTTAAAGTCATTGTTGTTGATTAGACTGGCTTTATGTACAATAAACTTATATGTTTCTATGCAAAATTTCGAAGGATATAGCTAGCCAGCTAGTTCAAAAGGTTTAAATTTTATTAAAGTTGAAATTAGGGTAAGTACTTAAATTGAATAAATCACGGATATCCAAATATGTAGGGAACTTTTCTGTCATTTTCAGTTGTATTTGGATGCCTAATACAATATTTAAGATGATTTAAGTTGTTGTTGTTGTCCTTAGTGATCATAAACTTTTTTTACCACCGTTAGCTCGACTTCGTGTAAGTCACTAAAGTCAAAAACCAACAGCTGTTTCGTATCCCCTTTAAAGTGAGTTTATGCCGCAAATTTTAAACTCATGGAATGTACACACTAGAGTTTTAAGTTCAAAACAACCTGTTAAAAACAACCTGTTCAAAACAACCTGTTCAAAACAACCTGTTCAAAACAACCTGTTCAAAACAACCTGTTAAAAACACCTAAACTCACTTACAACCCTAGTGCGACCCAAGTGATATTAATTTTAATGACTATCCCTGCCCAATATTCCGATTTTCCAGGATTAAACACCTGCCACAAACAGCCTACCGACTGCGGAGCATTGGCCAAGCGATTCTGTTTGAAAATTTGAGAATTGGCATACAAAAAATTATGAAAGGAACTGTAGCACTTACTCAGATTTGTGGCACTTGGGATCTAAACAGTCTGGTATATTGAGCTTCTGAACTTCATTTCTCCATGGTGTCGTGTATAAGTTTTCAGTGATATTGATTTGCGCAACTGGCGGCTCACAGACTAATGACGATTCCCTAAAAATATAGATTGAAACACATTCATTCATTTATGTAACTAAATCTAACCATCTAACCATAGAGATCAACCAAAACATTAAAATTTTTTGCATTGATTCTTTTAGCAATGTGTAGAATAAATTAAAAAACACTCCAAATAATATTTTTTATGACAACTTCAAATTAGGTTTGATTAGTTTAAAAGTTGAACAAGGACCCAAAGCGGTTTAAAAAACCAAGCTTTTGTTTACGACATTTATAAGTACGAAATCATACTACAGCTGTAGGAGAAATTACCAAAATTCAAATATTAGAGATCCGCTGTAATATCTGGCCAAATTTGGAGAAAAGGCTGCATCGGGTGTAAAAATATGAAATATTTATCTATTTAGCCCTAAATGTATTTTCCACGTGACACCGAATCAACATTTTTATTAACACTTTAATTATGTTTTTTGTTAACCTCGAATTTTTTTTAAAAAAAAAAACAGTTTTAAAATTTGGCTTAATTTTGCACTAGGTGGCAGACACAATCCTTTTTATGTTTCCAATGCAAAATTTTATTAAAAATGGAAACGACCCCAGGCAGTAAATTGATATGGAAAACAACAAAGGACATATTCTACAAGGAAAAAGAAAACAGCACCTGTACAAATGAGGCATATTTAAAGTGAGGTCAAAATAAAAGGGAGTTTACCATGAACGAAGGAGACTGTTTTAATAAATCACCCCTTTTTCAGGGAGTAAATTAATGGACGCTTAATACATTTGGTCGATCAACAAGGTATAAAGCAAAGATATAGGTCTCTAAATTTCTGTCAACTTACAATGGTGGTAATCCTTTAAAGCAGTGTTTGTATTGATAGCATGGACATTCGCAAATTGTCAGATCAGATACCTTCCTGGTGTCGTTGCATGTTTTTGCCAAATCCTAGAACACAAGTAATTAGATGTAATACTTGCTTGTTTAGTAAGAGGAACGTTAAATTCGATCAAAAACTTTTGAAAAACATTTAGAATATTTAGAAAACACAATGCATTATCTTAGCAAAATTTAGAAAGCTAATGTGAAAACTTAAAAATAGATTAGGTATCTCCTTATCTCTTTATACCCGTTTTATAATTGGAATAATAAAAACAAACAAACAAACAAACAAACAAACAAACAAACAAACAACAAACAAACAAACAAACAAACAAACAAACAAACAAACAAACAAACAAACAAACAAACAAACAAACAAACAAACAAACAAACAAACAACAACAAACAAACAAACAAACAACAAACAAACAAACAAACAAACAAACAAACAAACAACAAACAACAAACAAACAAACAACAACAAAACAAACAAACAAACAAACAAACAAACAAACAAACAAACAAACAAACAACAAACAAACAACAAACAACACAAACAAACAAACAAACAAACAAACAAACAAACAAACAAACAAACAAACAACAAACAACAAACAAACAAACAACAAACAACAAACAAACAAACAACAAACAAAAACAAACAACAAACAACAAACAAACAAACAACAAACAAACAACAAACAAACAACAAACAAACAACAACAAACAAACAAACAAACAAACAAACAACAACAACAAACAAACAAACAACAAACAAACAAACAAACAAACAAACAAACAAACAAACAAACAAACAAACAAACAAACAAACAAACAAACAAACAAACAAACAAACAAACAAACAAACAAACAAACAAATAAATAACAATATTCATGTTCCCGAAATTCAATTCTAACGTTCCCGTTTTTCTAAATTGTTCCCTAAATTGAAATATAATATTTCAATTTCGGGAACATGTTCCCGAAATTAAAATTTTTGATCCCGTTGTTCCCTAAAATGAAATAATAGCATTTCAATTTCGGGAACATGTTCCCGATTCTGAAATTGATGTTCCTTTTTGTTCCCGAAATTGATTAAAAAAACAGGTTCCTTTGTTTTGTGCATCGGCTACATAAATTACGAAACGCGTCCAAGCATGTACTGTATATGCAAAGAAGGAAAGCACTGTTGTTTTTGAGTGCGGGAAAGTTTCTACTTCCCTGTTTGTATACTTTTGTTCTAGAGTGCAGGGAAGCTTTTACTTCCGTGTTTGTAAGATAGATGTACTTATATTACATGGCTAGCTAGCTATAGCTGGCAAAGCTAAATAATTTTGCAGCTGATGTAACTGATCCTTTTTGAAAGCAGCGGTTGGCGGTAGATTAGTCAAGAACATACTGGGCTTGTTCAGATTTCAGATGGATATAGCTAGCTATATATATAAAAAATTAAAAGAAGTGTTGTGGTTTGCCAATCAGGAAGAACTAACAATTAGCCTGTAACACAGAAGTATATAGTTAGCTTATATACAGGATATAATTTTATTACCCGGGTAAAAGGGCGGCATCGATATTTTTGAAAATCGTGCAATGTGATTGGTTAGAACTTACGTCATAGCGGGCAATATTCCACGGTATTGCCCGCTACCATAGCAACCGTGTTTAAAGTTTAAATAAATATGGTAGCATTAAATGTAAATAAACACGGAGAAAAGTAAGCAAAACGCGAAACAGAAGTGAAACTTACTTTTATTTTTTAAAGAATTCTATGTTGTAGCTACAATCAAAACCTGTAATGTTTACATGATATTCGATTTAAAAAAAATATATTTGTAGTTCGAATGTACGTTCCATATGGGAATAGTTTCTATAAAATATAATTTTTTTGTCGTAAAATGCAGTACCCGGATAATAAACCATATAATAACTGTTTTTTTTGGGCAATACCTTCGAATATTGACCTCTGTCACGTATTGCCCTCACAAGCTCGGGCAATACTTTGACGTCGGTCAATATTCTCCGGTATTGCCCTCATAAACAGTTATTATAGGGTTAATACTGTGTATACGTACCATATAATTAGTCTGTATTTGGTAACTATCAGCCTAAGGCTAATTATCAGTTCTTCCTGACTGTTTGTGTGCTGGTTTCGATCTTTAACGTTGTGATAAATCCATTATGAATTGAGGGGTAGTAAAAGAAACAGTACATTGATAACTTCGTAGTTAGCTATAGCATCAAAATAGTCCATTGTTTTAAGATTCACAAAATGGCATTTTACTTGAGATCCAAATGGCTTTCATATTTTTCAGGCGTATTTCGGACTGTTTCCAAAAAACTATATTTTTAAAAATGGCATCACATTTTGGATGCAAAATTCAAATAACGAATATTGTTTGATACTATATGTATATCCTTTTAAATAATTTGTGGTTAACTTATTTTTAACGTTAAAACTTACTTCACGTGACAAAAAAGTTTTAAATTGAAGCAATATTTGTTTGAATTTAACAATGTAGCCAACTTTATTAATAAAAAAATAAAACGAGTTCGAAAGTTAAAAAATATTTATTTGTTAAAGTTTTTGTACATTTTTACCAGTAGCTAACTTTTTTTTATAATTGGTATTTACTCAAGTCAAGTTTGTATGTTTTTATATTATTTCTTGTTTCCCTCACTCACCACATTTAATTGAGCTAACTTTCGTGATGTGACGTAGTGGAATTTACATGTAAAGAAAACAAAACAACACTGAGTAGAAACTGTGGAACACACCATGTTGTTTCATATGGAAAACTGTATGTTTTTATAAACTTTGTCCAGTGGTAGCTATTTGTGGTGTTCCGAAAAAAATTATTTGGGTCACTCATGCTAAATCATAACATCCCTTTATCTCAGTTCTGATAAAATATTTTTTTATTAATTTCTTACTAAATAATCTATTATGGGTCATAACTATCAAATCATGCCTAAGAATCAATTTTTACTCTATTTTATTGAAAAGGCTTTTATAACAAACTTTGTTGCCACCTGATCTGCTCAGCTGCAGCATTCAAACTTTGCAACGGCTAGGAAAACAACAACAACAACAAACACGTGTTTGCCAGCTTACAGCAGTAGGTATTTTTAGTAACAAGGAAAGGTTGTTTTTAGTTTTAATATTGAAGTTTTGTCTTCTAAATTGGTTTTAAGATGATTAATACAGTGCAACTAGTTGTGCAGGTAGTGAATTGAATAAAATAAGACTATGTTATTTATACTCAGCTGTGAAAAGTCATATGTCGTTGGGCTGCTCATTTTCACAAGTTTAAAGGGACAAACTTTTTTTAAGACAGAAGGTTATAACTTTAAGTGCAAGTTCTTATATTGTGCGCTCTGAAAGTATTTGTTTTCTTGTCATTTTTTTGACAAAATTACTAACGCTGAATGTATGAGAAAAGGTTGGACAATGATTTAGCGTTATTTTTACAGTCCTAATTTTTCTCAAATTGTTGTGAAAAAACAGTGTATATACATATGTACAATACAATTTTATGCAAATATAGACATTACTGATTTAGATATTACTAAAAATATGACTGGAAAATATGGACAGAGAGTAAGATTATTATACTTTGTGTCAACAATACGCACTCTATAGAATATTTATGATCACTAACCTTTTATTTTTATATTATTAGAGACTTTCACCTGAGAAAGTGGCTGAGGCTTATATCAGGGCTGGCTGTGATCAAATGGGTTTACAGAAAAAATGGATCAATGAGATTAAAGGTGAAAAACTGCAAAAAATAAGAATTATGGGATCTATCCTGAAATAAAAATGGCAATTAATGGCTAAAAATTTTCATCTAGGTTATGGTGTAATATCAACAACTGATATAATGAAAGGAGGATTCATCTTAGAATATCATGGACATCATTTAGAATGGAAACACATGCAGCAGAAAATGGAAACTTATTCTGTATATGAACATATATATTTGAATATGAAGTTAATAATAAAAAATACTGGTATGCACAACTCCTTTGTATATAAGTGTTAACTTATTTTCAGACTAAAGAAAGTAGACGTTATCTTATAGCATAGATGCAAGTAAAGACGATGGAACTTTGGGTCGGTTTGTTAATGACTCATTTTATTATCCCAATGCCATAATGAAGCGGTTAGTCATCGAACGTTCCTATCACTTGTGTTTGTTTGCATTGGAAAATATCAATTCTGGAAGTGAGATAGTTTATTCCTACGGTGAAAAAGATTTGCCATGGCATAAAAATGTGTGTTTTTTATTTTTTGTTTTATCAAAGTGTAATAACAAAATAAAATGGCATTATAAAAATGTTTTTGCAAATATTCAGGAGCAGGCAAGGAAATTAGCTGAAAGAAAACAAAGCATTCTACCCAACAATAAAGAACAAAGAAAAAGAAGAAAATGTAATAACCTTCAGGAAAAATTACCAGAGATTATATCAGAAAAAAACCTGGTATTTATATACATATATATATATATTTATTACTTATTATTTGAATTTTGGCATCAGAAATGAAGTAACCAAAATAATAATGGTTTTTCTTAGTCTGTTTTATTGCTTTGCAAGTTTAAAACACTTGTTACTATTAAACAAACATTTTGAATGTTTATGAATAAGCAATAACAATTTTGTATTATATTACTCCTTGGTATCATTGTAATGTAGTCATTTGTATGTGTAATTTTACTACTGGAACAACTGGAAAAGCAATGCAACTCTTGGTAAGGTTTGAGGTGGAGGCTTGGATAATATACTTTGATATTTTAGTATTTTTACATGTCTGCTGGTAATTTTTTTTTCAGAAAATGTAGACTTTGAAGTAAACCACATAGTATCAGATATTGTTCATATTGAATGCAACCCTGATCATGCAAGTATTATCATATCGGTGTCCATGTACTTACAATTTAATAATAAAATATTATATATTACATATGTTAAATACAAAAGTGTTGTTTTAATAGGGGAGTGAGATTACTCCAAGTTTAGCTCTGAACAAGGTGAATGATGATAACATTATGCAAGTTATTGCAGATACGAGAGATACCATTGACTGCCAAAATGTAAATATATATATTTGTAACTATTATTACATTTATTTTTTGTATTTTAAAAACAGTTGTCCAATTACTTAAGTAAAAATACGTTTTTACTATGGTCGCAATAAAGAACTCATCTGTTTTTTATCCCCAATTTCTCTCCTGGTAGTCATTGGTTTCATGTTATACAGTAACATTCTTTTGTGAACGTCCCCTTTTTCATTTGTCATGTATTTTAAAAAGTGTTTTGATGTGAAAGTATATGAATTGTTGAAAATTTGGTTTAAATTTTTTTTTCTGGTGAACAGTTAAATATGTTTAGATTACATTAACAACAAAAATTTTCGGTCGAAAAAACTTTATGATTTTTTGATCTCCAAACATTTTTCCGTCCGAAATTTGTGTCAGCCGAAAGTTTTTCCGTCCAAAAAATTTGGTTTTCCCAATTTTTTTAAAAACAAGATCAGTTTATAGAAATTATATACAAGGCAATCAGAAAATCAATAAGAACTGCAGTCTTAGAACTTATTATTTTCGTTATTTTCACATTTGGCTGAGGCTCTATCTATAAAGTTGGATCCTGAAGACCCTTTTTAGATTTTGATTGAATATATGTACACTTTAAATGCTTCTAGCCTTCTTTTTGTATAATTTCCTGTAATCATTAATTCTAAAATTTGATAAAATTCGTTCAAAAGGCTTACGCACAAATTTTTTGACTTCATAAATCTTGTCCAAAAATTTCCGCTGAAATAAAAAATTGTGTCCGAAAGTTTTTCCGCTGAAACATTTTCCGCCAAAAATTTTAGTTTTTAATGTAGTTGAATTAACTGAGATTATGCATGAAAATATCTTGATATTTTTACAATCAGGTGACCGTGGTTGTAATAGTGAGGATGAGATTTTCGATAATGCCAAAAACGAAGAACGTGAGAGTGATGATGGTGATACCGCAGATGTAGAAGATGAAAATCTAGAGACGTTGATAACTCCATGGAAATCATCCCCAATTCTAGAAACATTTTTTCAGTGGCTAATAAGCCCTGATGCTAAAGCAAAGCCTGCACGCCAGGCTGAACAGCATGTAAAACAAGTAATGGTAATACTCAAAGCAGGTAGCGACAACACGTTCGAATTTCAACCCTTGTTTGATAGGAAATGTGTCCGTGATAAGTGGCTGCTTCCTTTTGAAAATACTGATCGACTCCCAGCCACAGTAAAGGCTTACGTAACTTCGTTGCGATGTTTTTACATGTTTGTAGTCCATGATGAACCTGAAGCTTTGAAAGAATATGTCCACAAATGTGCGAGTCTTAATGTAACGTGTACAGACTGGATTGCCCTATATCGCAAAAAACAAAAGAAAGGTCGGTGGAAAAAAGATTTGGAGCAATTAACGCAATTGTTCAATGCGTCCGATATGAAGCAGCTTGACGAGTCTGAGATTGTTGCGTTCTGTAAAGAAACTTTAAAATCTGTCCGTTTTAAGGAGATTGCTCCTAGCTTGAGACAGTTTAGCAATGTCAGGGACTACATCCTATTATACCTGTGTTTTGACAATGCTTCTAGAACTGGTGCTCTCGCTAACATGACTCTGAGAGAATTCAATTCTTCCAGTTTCATAGATGGGTCGTATCGGATCAATGTTTTTGACCATAAAACTGTCACTACTTCTGGTCCCGCATGCATAGTTGTAACTTATGATTTGTACCTGGACATGTGCACCTACGTCCAAAAAATACGAAATAAACTAGATGGTATTGATGCTGGTAAAAATTCGAATGTGTTCGTAAGTTGGAGTGGGAGCAAAATGTCTTCTTCAATGGTTACCGCACAAATTAATTCGTTTTGGGGCAAAGCGGTAGGACACACTGAAAACCGACCACATGTGAGCGCTAATTTAGTCCGTAAATCAGCGGTGTCAAAAGTTCATAGTACGAGAAAGGATATGAAAGAAGATTTAGCAAATTTAATGTGCCATTCAGTCACAACAGCTGGGCGCATATACTATCTTCAAAATAAACCAAAAAAGGCAGGAGAAACAAGTGATGCCCTTCGTGACTTGCAACGACAGCAAGATCCCGAAGATGATCTTGAAGATTCCATCAGGAATCATTTTCATGAGGATATTAAAAAAGGAAAAATCACTCTGATGATTGTGCCAGAGAAAAAGAGTCTGAGTCCTGCTTTTGAGAATATCAGTGACATCTGTCTGCGGGATAAAGTCAGATATGTAATCAGCAAAGGTTTGTATATTTTCTTCCTTACTTCTACTAAAAACTTATAAAGGTGCACTTGAAATGCTTACTGCAGAAGCAGAATATTTGTTGGACAATTATCCATTGTTGTGACTGTTAAATTAAAATATCAGAAATATTTCTCTTATTAAGAACGTTTGCCTTACGGGTAGAAATATATAACTCAAATTTTTACACTGAAAGTTTTATTATTCACCATAGGAATCACACAATAATTGTTCTTTTAAAATGTTTCGCGGGGATTATTTTCGCGAATAAAAGATTTTAAAGTTAATTGCGGATATTTAATTCCGTCAAAAATGTCTTTGACTTTAGATATGGCCAGTCAGTTTGAATCTAATGTAGCTGAAAGTGATACAGACGAAAGTGACGAGGAAAACAGCACCGACCTGCCACAATGGAAGACAAAAGGTAGAAAGGAACGAGTCGTGTTCACAAATCATGATATCACACGCATTTACCTTCATTTCCAGCCTCTAATAACCGCTGATCGTTCGCTAAAAATTCGAATGAAAGAATTCAAATCACTTGTTGAAAAACGCGAAATCGAAGATATTCTCATTAAGTACGGTGAAGAGACACTTTTATCAAAAGTGAGAACGGAAAGAAAAAATTTCCTGCAAAACAAAAAGAGAAAAACCGGCACTTTAAAAGATTAATGCGTTAATGCTTGACTTTTTTGTAATATATTTTTTGTTTTCACACGCATCTGTTTATTTTAGGATCAGCGTTAATGTAAGAATTATTGACGCTACTTTTTGTTGATGTAATGTTTTTTCCCCCAAGTTTTCATTTATTATTTTTCTTAAAAGCTGTAGAGAAAACAAAACTTCCCTTGTTCGAACCATTGTCGTTCTATTGTCGAGGATAGGATACGGACGTTTTTACTAACTGTGCTTATGTATTACATTTTGAACGCTATTTCGTTATTAATTGGACGTAAAACTAAGATGTTTTCACGTTATGAAAAAAACGCAAGTTGTTTCGTTTCCCAAGTATTTTTTGCGAATTTTATTTTGTGTTTAAATATGCATTCTTTCCAATTTCTTAAACAAAATGTGTTTATTTTAAATAAATAAATATTTCATTTGCTTGAGTTCTTCTTTGTACTGTACGTATATTTTTCGAAATTTACTATTAAGCATGATTTTTTTTGATCAGGTTAGGTCGTAAAAGCAAATAAATTCAGTATCGTTAATCATGTTAATAGCATAAACAAGAAAAAGAGCATCTTTTGTCTTACAGAAGGCTTATATCACTTCATTCTAGTAATAAACATAAAATGCATTACATTACTTTACGCGCTTCTTTACTTTCTTTATGCGTACTATAGGACGTTTCATTTCCCTAGTTGCCGTCGTCTAAATTTCCGTCCTTTTTACGTAAGGTCGTTAATGACTGGTCCACTTCGGAATAAGAGCCCTGGGTTAGGACAATAAATTTACAACAAGCGCTCAAGTCGAAAATTTCTTACAAAATATTTTTGTGACACCAGTTGTTATTAGTCTCTGCTCGAAAAGATCATGAGAACATTGAACTTTGGTAATTCGATAAAATGAATTTGATTTTGATTTTTAGGCACAATTTTTTGAAGCCTGGTCACGAGTGAAAATTATTGATGATAACCTTCTGAAAAACATTTTGTAGACTAACAAAGCGTCGCAAATATGCAATTTTAAGTTGTTGTGTGATAATCTAAACGGAAAATTTACCGATCTTGGTAGGAAAAAAGGTTGTTGTGAACGTTTTTTAAAATATGTGGGAGGACAGAACATGTTTTCCGTGTGTGCACATTTGCCCTTACAGTATCATGTCACAATTAATTCACACGTACGCAGTATTCATTCTTTTTTATCCAGCCATAAAGTTCAGGTCTCGTGTCCCTGAGAAGATTCTCTCACTAAGTAACCCCGGTATTCCGCCCCATTCCTAGAGACCTCGATTCCGACCTGAACTAGCCCTGTATTGGACGAAATATAATATGCCACACCAATTTTTAGCGAAAATAAATTTATTTGATAAAAGTCTGGAAAAAGTAGGGTTTTTTTGTGTGTTAAAGTCTACATATAGAAATGCACGAGATTTTTTCTAGAAGAGCTCTGCATATTTACTCAATCTAGCTATGAAGCGTGAAAGCAAGGACAACGGTTTCTTACTAACATTTTTTGGCTAGTTGCCATGGTAACCCGTTTCTTCGAAAATTGGGCCTTTTGGACAACATTCAACGTTTGCTCTTGCCAAAAAGGAGAAGAAAGAGTGCTGTTTCTACAGTTTTGATGTGCGTTCTTGTATTTTTTTAGACCTGTGCACAAAATAATAAAATAATATTTTTTTTAAAGTGTCCTTGTCTGTCACAAAATCTTGCGTTAGTCGCGGGAAGGACTAAAATGCAGGGATTCAATTCATATTGAGGAGAATACTATTTTTCATTGAATTCTCAATTAAATTTTGTATCCTGAAAAAAATAGAAAAATATTTTCAAAATCTAAAATTTTCCGACGGGGTTTACTTTGTAATGAATTTTGATCATCTTCGTTTTCTTTTATCGGAAGATTGTTCAATTACCGTGAACAATAATAGTTTATCACACACTTAGGGTTTAACAAAGGAAATACAAAACCCAAGCTTGCTGTTACGCAAAGTTCAAAAGCTTTTTGATTTCCGTCGCCGCTATGCGGGGCGGAATCTTTAAAATCGCCTGATGGAAGATAGATATATAGATAGAGAGAGACAGCGCAGAGCCCGGACGCTGCTAAGTTTTTTTTTTTTGTCCAGGCTAAACGCTCGGAAAATTCCATTTTTTTCGAAAGCCAATGAAGATGCTCTATTATAATCTCTGTCAATTAAATGACCAATCTGAACAGAGAGTGTACTCTTCGTGTAACCAGAACATTCCGTGTGCGGCCATGACTAAAAGTGCATTTTGTTGGTCGCCCCTTGCTGGTCTCTTTGGTTTGGTCGTAGCAGCTTTATTGATGGGGAGCTAAGCACTATTTTTTAAATTCGTGTATTTTATCAGGTAAGAATTATTTTATATATAGCTAAGTGAGAAAGGTGTGCTGGCTAGCTAGCTATCTCAATTTTTGGTGCTGACTTGGATCTCCTTTTGATTGGTGCTGACATTATTTACTTGCTAGCTAGCTATGGAGCTAGCTACACAAAATAGTGCTTTGATTAGAGTGCCTTTTTTTCTTAAAGAGCAAGCAACAAAAAACCTTTATCCTGCCTTGCGTAGTTCTTCCATGACTGAAATAACTTCCAAATGACACTTTGTGGGACTACCTTCTATCAGATATAAAGATATTTTTTGCAAAAAAGTTGTCGAAACGTGACAAAAGTTTATTGTTGCTTGCACTGAGCAGTCGGTGAACTGATAATTAACCTGTAACCGATGCAGGATGCTACGCCTAGTATAATTAGCCGTTAAAAGCTTCTTTGTGTTCTTTACAGCTAACTGCGTCTTTTCCATGTTTTTTCTTGAAATCAGAATAGTTTTGTTGTTTAATAATATATACGACATATGTACTGCTAGCTACAGTAAACTTATAACTTTTTTGCAAAATTGTTTCTTGTTCTTTTTCTTGGTTTTAATTGAAGCACAACTTTATTTTGATCTATATAAATATAGATGGCTATGGGGAGACTGATAACGAAGAAAAGTTAAAATTTAAGTAAAAAGATAAATATCGTATAAGTAGCTGTATAAGCGGCTAATTATACTGTACACACCGTATATATAATTATTCTGCGTAGATAAATAGAATGTCTGTATATTTTATATGGCTAGCCTTACAAATCCTGCCTATTATTTCCAGGAAAGGCCATAGCTTAGATAAGGAGTCTTAGAGTATTTAATGCTCATTTTGAGCTATGCAGAGGGCTGTTGGATGCTACAGGGAGTTGTTTGGTAGAGCGGGGACCCTAATTGGATCAGATCCAATTAGGGTCCCCGCTCTACCAAACAACTCCCTGTAGCATCCAACAGCCCACATATTGTGTCATCTCCCCAATTTCTCTCACATGGCTTAGGTTAACCCGGGGCTATGGTAGCATTCACTCACCAATATTGAATTGCCGCCAAGGGGAATCGAACCCCGTTCTCACGCACAAAATGCCAGAGTTATAACCACCAAGCTATGGCGCCATTGAAAACGGCTAACTATTCTGTTACTGGCTAATTATCAGTTCTCCTTGTGCCTAATTTGCTTGAAAATCTTTCTTGAACTCACCCAAAGTATCACAAAATATTTTTCTAAGATTTCTTAGATACTTGATTTTTAAAAATCTCACGAAAAGGACCATCGATTTTTCAAATCCGCAAATTTATTGTGTGTGTATATGCCCTTTTATGTTTCAACTTGTTGAATTCAATTTGTCAATTTGTCAAACAAAACAATGACCAATCAGTTTCCTCAAAATGAAAACTTGCAACTAATCCGACTCCCCGAAAGAAATTCAAATTTGAGAATTCGAATCAAAAAAGAATAATAAAAAATCAGTTGAATTCAATAAATCGATTTCAAAAAAATAAATCCTGTATTGTCCACAGGTTTCAAAATCATGCATCGCTTGCTTAATATGTTACTTGTTTAACAAAGATGTCAAAAGCCGGCCTGATTAAATTTATATACATATTTATATATATAATATACATGTGCATCACATCGCATGGATTTGTATCTTTGTATTAAATTCCCTTTTTAAAGCAAAGAGGCAAAGAGAGGTTAAAGAGACAATATTTAAACAACCTGGTTTTAATTCAGTTTATGGTAAAATTGTATTCTTGTTTCTTATTTTTAAAACGTACTTTCTTTTTCAGATCAGC